>SNQJ01S0044613.1:14159-33575 GCA_010110895.2 Picea sitchensis | reverse complement strand
TATTAATTATCCAAGGGATGCATCCTTTCATGGTAATATGTAGTTATTAATTATCCAAGGGATGCATCCTTTCATGGATGGTCACCATATGTTCTATATATATGGAACACTCATCATTGTAATAATATATTCACATACATTATCATATCATATAGAAAATTCAACAATAATGAGACTGCTAAGCCATGGGTGAGAGAACAAGAAGTTATTCTCAGCAAACCCACGTGGTGGGAATGGACTAAATTGGAGGACTGGGGATACGCAGGTAATCCTAATGCAGGTGCTACAAAAAAAATCACTCTATGGCATGGGGTAAACCACAACAGATGGAAATGACTGCAGAAATCAACTCTAATCTCAAGTATGATATATGAAAAAATATGCTAACAAGATAAGATAAAGAGCCTACCTCGTCCAGATGTTCAATGAAGTCCATCGTTGAGCACTTGACTCAAAGAAATACACCCGCAACTTGTCCTCAACAACCAAGATACAAAAACATATATGCCCATCAAACTTGTCCTTGTCCATCAATATCCATAACAAATATGCCCATGGAATAACAATTCAAATATTTGCAAGACATTAATTTGACGAGAAAATAGTATTTCTATTAAAATATAATCAACAAAAGTGAAGAGAGACAATTAGATTCTCCATAAAATAGGGAAGAGATTGGGGGATGAACAATGTGTTCAGACTTAAAAGGACAAAGGGATTCATACTTAATATGAAGTGAATAATTTCTCTAGAGTAACTTTGCTCTCAAAGTTGAATTCTTCTCCTCTTCTCCAGATCTTGCATATGTCCCATTTATAGCTTTCAAATGGAACTGAAGGGACAAGTCAAAACATTTCCAGTATGTGGAAGGACAAGGATCATGGATCTCATGACGTGACATGGAAACCCGACACAATTTTTTTAATTTTGGGCAGAAAACCCGATGTACATGGGTTGTAATGGTGCAACCTGTGTATATGCATGTTGTATAGTTGTTAGGGCACATATATGTGCAAAAATACAATTTTTAGCTCTGGGAACTGCAAAAAGGGACTTCAAGTCTACATAGGGAAATGGAAAAGGCCTTCTGAGGAAGTTGCATGGGGTGAGGAAAATCTTGCTATAAAATACTCCCCCTAATGTGTGAGGTCAGAGGAGTATCTGTGATGGTCGAAATACATTATAATTCCCAGAAGTGGAGTAATGGAGACCTGGTTGGACGAACTAGTTTCTCATAAGAATATTACCATCCATAATGGATTTGTACACATGGCTGCTAATCTGAATTACTGATGCAACCCCCCTCCCCTCCTAGGGGCTCTGTGACCTCCCAGTCAAGGATCATTCTAAATACTGAGTCAGATCGACTCTTCAGACTCCTTCTTGAACCCAAATCAAATTATACAGGCCCCCTTTTCTCCTAAGGCGCAGGACCTGTGGAACTCAAAGGCCCTTTCCTTAGCGTTTTTCAAATCTCAACGCCAATGGGCACTAACTCTTCTGGATAAGACCCTTCCTTTCATGTGATCATGGACTACAACCATGGGCCAACTCCCTTCGTGACTCCATGCTTCATAACTTTTGTGAGCTTCTTGCTCCCTTTTTCCCAATCCCCCAATCGACGAATTATCTAGGACCAGATCCACAGTCCACACTCTCCTTTTATGTGACCTCGAGCTATGACCTGGGGCTTAATCTCCTGGGTGCTCCTCGACTTCATGCTTCGCGTTATCTGCACTCTTATCTTCACTTTTTTCTCAAAGTTTGAATACGTGAAATCCTCAGATCAGATCAACGGCTCTCAATGATCCACAACCAACGACTCGAATCTTCTTCGCACTTCACGATATTTGCTAACTGGTCTATGCAGTTCTTCTAATTCACGATTTTGTGAATCTGCTTATTTTTTGCCACATATCCATCCTCTGATCGACAACTGAGATTCCTTTGTAACTTCAAACTCCGCGAGTTTTCACTTCTCCTAACTCTGGCTTTCCCAATTAGCAAATCAGTGAAGCGCTGATCTAACGCCACATGTCCTTCTTATGCCAATGACTAGGATAAACTCCGCTCTTAGGAATTTGGGAGTTTCGCCTTCTGCTCTTTGCAAATTTTTCGGGGCTCTATCTCCTAGATCTTTAGATCTGCTGCCACCTGTCAGCCACATGAGAGCAGACTTTGCAAGTGTGCTCTCATGTGCACTTAAAAGGGTTTAAGTCTCGTGCACTTACCTCTGGATCCAATGCTTTTTGATCAACACGCTCAATTCTAACAGTTGAGATCTGTTCTCCTCCTGCGCACGCTCCTCTGAGTGTCTAGATGTAGAATCCAACGATCCAGATCTCCTCCCCGCAGCTCGATTCCATGATGGTTGTCACTCCTCCTCTTGAGCTTTGGCTTTCTCAAATGTCTAAGGGACTCCACCCTTCTGCGTCTTTCAAAAGACCTTCGGGTGCCCTCCTGGCACGTTCTGTGCTCGTCCTCCTGAGCTTGACAATGAAATTCAATATTGATCCTGGCGCACACTTGCGCTCGACGCGAAAACTTGCATTTTCTCCCCCGAGATGAGAAATCACTCGGCCTTCCAAGGGGTTCGGTCCTCTACTTCCTTAGAAGAACTCTGGTGCCCTCCTAACACACTCTGTGCTCAACCTTCTAAGCTTGTAAAGTGAAACTAATTTACCTCTCACACACTCTTTGCACTAGACGAAGTCTCTCAAATGACTTCCTGCAACACTTGTCTAAGTGTTTCCCTGGTGCACTCCTTGCACAGGTCTTCCTCCTACTCCCTGAACTCTTTCAGGTTCACTGATGCATCTCTTGCATCCGCTCAATGCACTCTTGCAGATCTCTATAGAATCTTCAACAATTTTGTCTCCTTATGCCTCCTCTACACAACCTTCCCTCTAAAGTATTCAATAACTCTGAGGCTCCTTGAGTCTGTGAATTCTTCTAGTGTTCCCTACTGGCACGTTCTTCTCTGACTCGAATGCGTTCAGATGCACACTCCTTGCTCTAGCTACATACTTTTCGATACTCTGTTGTGCACTCTTTGCATGGCCTAAAGAACCCAGAAATAATACCAAAATCTCTCAAAGATAGTGGAATCTATCTTCACCCTACATATATAAATTATTGATACACATCTACAACATGAACTCGTAAAACACACAAATGACATTCATTCAGAAATCCTATAAACACACACAGAATCATATGCAGGAAAAACTACTTTTGTATTATCCTGAATGTCTATACAGATGTTTACAAAGGCTGGACTGCAATAGAGTCTCATCATTCTCTCCTCTCTTTTTCTCCTAGATTCCTTACCTACCTATCTGTTCCAATGAATTTGGATAAAAATATATTTTACAAAAAGAGGGGCTCCTCGAGCCTTCCCTCCAACTACCTACTCTCATTAATTACATTGAATTGCATTCAATGGCCATCTAGTTTGAATCGTATCTAGATCTTCATAATCATGTCAACCATTAAAGGTGACATCATCTCCTTCATACACAAATTCATCGATTTGGCTCTTCCAGCCTTACAATGTTTAATTACACTTAATACAAATTGAAATTTAAAATGAGGGAAAAACAAGAGGGTTGGCGCCTCGCCCCTCATTGAATGTGCTTTGATGTGTTGGAATGTTGTCACATTGTTGAGCTGGAGCGATGCTTCTGAATCATACTCCACTGTTGGGAAAATCATGATCTCATGCTCATGAAATCCTCTGTCTCCGTGTTGAAATCCCCTTGGATCCAAAAATCTCCTTTGGAGTTGTCCTCCTACTCCCCTGCGTTGTTGTTGTTGTTTCTTCCCTGCTGCTCTTGCAGGCATCCTTCTGCTCATCTTTTTCTTGTTGGTAGTTTCTTGTGTTGACCTCAACATCAACTTTCTGATCTCCTCAATCACCTCATCCAGTTCCTTTGTTGGTTGGATCTTGTTTTGCATCTTGCTATGTTGCATTTCCTCCTTGTCAATGGGTATATTAACTCAATCCCCAATGTTGTTTTCTTCTCTTGTGGAATTAGCTTGCCACCCTGTTGCAAACTCCAATTCTGCAGTCTCCTCACTGAGTTGTTGCTCAGCTTCGTCCTCTGACATATTGGCTTTTATCATTTCTTCTTATGTTGGTTCAAATCCAACTTCCTCTAGCTGCTTCCCAGGCTGGTATGCTCCTCCATATGTCTCCAACTTGATCTGTTGGATTTGTTGGCTTTGCATTATCACCCTTCTCTCTAGGGTTACCAATTCTTCATACAGATCATCAAAGTATGTTCTTTTTTCTTCCTCTTCTGCTGCAGACTCACGTGTTGCAGTCATCTCCTGTCCAGCTTCTTGGCTAAAACATTCGAGAAATTATATTGAATGCTCTTCTCCTTCTACTAGGGAAAACATCAGTGTATTCTCCTTCTCCTCCTCATATTTGACAATATCTTCTAGTTGTCCTTCTTTTATTGCACCTGCAACACATGCCTTGGCCTCAACTGGGCTGCTTGGTAGGAATATCTCAATTCCCCCAATGATCAGAATACATTTCTAGTCCTCCTCTGTCAACACTACTTGTTGATCCAAACTCACCTCTGAGTTCATCTCTTCCCCCTTCTTGAAATATGGGATTTCTCTTTTTCCCTCCTGGTAGTCTATGAGATCGATTGATCTCATCTCATTTCCCACCTAGAAATCTGAACTTTTAGTATTGCCCATCTAGCAGTATATGAGATATTCAACTGATCTCTTTCCATTTCCCACATGGCAACTTGAAAGTCCATCTCTGCCCACCTAGAAGTTTATGATATCCCCTGATCTCTCTTCCTCATCATTGAGGGTTCTCCCAATTTCTGGTTCACAAATGTAAACCATCTCATGTTCTATGTCATTGAGGTTTTCAGCATGCCTCAGCCACCTCCTTACTACCTGTTGTTTTTTTCTGGCTAACAACTTCTGAACATGAAATTTTACTTTCCTCTTCAAAGGCCATTCATATGTCCAGTGTACCTTCGCTTCTTACTGCATCTTCAATGTCAATTGTTCCATTCTTTATCTTATCGCAATGAGCTCCAGATCTATATCTGGCTTGATTTTCTTCTTGTGGTCTTCTCTCCGACCACGCCCATGGCCTTTAGTAGCCATTTTCACCCTCTACCTACCCTACTGGTAAATTTGTTGTTCAATCTGCAACTGAGAGCATCTCCAGCTTCTCCCACGGCTCACCTGGTTGTTTGTTGACTACTGCAGACTTACAACAATCCTTCACACAGAGCATTATTACTCTGTCTCTTTCTTCACCTATTGTCTACAGGCAAACTTTAACTTCTGATACCATTTGATGTTATCAAATTATCTCCTTTCATCTCCTCATCTTTGCATGTTGTCTGCAAACAAAAAATCTTCTCTGATACCACTTGATGCAGCCCCCCTCCCCTCTTGGGGGTTCTGTGACCTCTCATTCAAGTATCATTCTAAATAACGAGTATATCGACTCTTCGGGCTCCTGATTGAACCCAAATCAAATGATACAGGCCCCCTTTTCTCCTAAGGTGCAAAACTTGTGGAACCCGCGGGCCCTTTCCTTAACATTGTTCAAATCTCAATGCCAATGGGTGCTATCTATTTTGTCTAAGCCCATTCCTTTCACGTGACCACAGACTACGACCATGGGCCATCTCCCTTCACAACTCTGCACTTTGGAACTTTTTCGAGCTGGTTGCTCCCCTTTTCCCGATCCCTGAATTAGTGAATTCTCTAGGACCAAATCCACAATCCACACTCTCCTTTTATGTGACCTCAGGCTATGACCCAGGGCTTAATATCATGGGCGCTCCCCAACTTCATGCTTCACGTTGTCTTCACTCTGCTCTTCACGATTTTCCTGAAGTCCGAATACGTGAAATCCTCGGATCAGATCAACGGTTCGCAATGTTCCATAGTCAACAAATGAGATCTTATATGTGCTTCAAGATATTTGTTAACTGCTCAATGCAATTCTTTTGATTCGTGATTCTACGAATCTGCTTATCTGTTGCCATGTATCTATCCTTCGATCGATGGATAGGATTCCTTTGTGACTTCGAACTTCGTGAGTTTTCACTTCTCCTACCTCTGGCTTTCCCGATTAGCGAATCAGTGAAGTGATGATCTATTGCCACATGTCCTTCCTATGCCAAAGACTAGGATCAACTCCACTCTTCGGAATTCAAGAGTTTCGCCTTCTGCTCTTAGCAAAATTCCCAGGTCTCTATCTCTCAGATCTTTCAATCTGCTGCCACCTGTCAACCTTGAAAATAGACGGTCCTGACTGCTTCAGATTTTTGAGACTTCGCAAGTCCGCTCTCCTGTGCACTTAAAAGGGTTTAAGTCTTGTGCACTTACCTCTATATCCAATGCTTGTTGATCCATGCGCTCATATCTAACGACTGATATCTGTTCTCCTTCTGTGCATGCTCCTCTGAGTGTCTGGACATGGAATCCAACAGTCCAAATCTCCTCTCTACAGCTCAATTCCATAGTTGTTGTCGTTCCTCCTCCTAAGTTTTGGATTTCTCAAATATCTAAGGGACTCTACCCTTATGCGTCTTTCAAAATACCTGTGTGTGCCCTCCTGGCATGTTCTGTGCTCATCCTCCCGAGCTTGACAATGAAATTCAATATTGATCCTAGCGCACGCTTGTGCTCCACGTGAAAACTTGCACTGTCTCCCCCAAGCTGAGAAATCACTCGGCCTTACAAGGGGTTCAGTCCTCTGCTTCCTTAGAAGAACTCCGGTGCCCTCCTAGCACACTTTGTGCTCGACCTTATGATCTTGTAAAGTCAAACTACTTTACATCTCGCACACTCTTTGCGCTCGACGAAGTCTCTCAAACAAATTTTTGCAACACTTGTTTAAGTGTTTCCCTGGTGCACTCCTTGCATAGGTCTTCCTCCTGCTCCCTGAACTCTTTCAGGTTCATTGATGCATCTCCTGCATCCGCTCAATGCACTCTTGCAGAGCTCTACAAAATCTTTAGCAATTATGTCTCTCTATGCCTCCTCTACACAACCTTACCTCTAGAGTATTCAATAACTCTGAGGCTCCTTGAGTCTGTGCATTCTTTTGGTGTTCCCTCCTAGCACATTCTTCTCTGACTCAGAAGAGTTCAGATGCGCACTCCTTGCTCTGGCTATAGAGTTTATGATACTCTGTTGTGCACTCCTTGCACAGCCTAAAGAACCCAGAAATAGTACCAACAAAATCTCAAAGATAGTGGAATCTATCTTCACCCTACATATAGAAATTATTCTTACACATCTACAACATGAACTCGTAAAACACACAAATGACATTCATTCAGAAATCCTTAAAACACACACAGAATCATATGCAAGAAAAACTACTTTTGTATTATCTATGAATGTCTATACAGATGTTTACAAAGGCTG
The DNA here is from genome assembly GCA_010110895.2 of Picea sitchensis. Taxonomy (NCBI): domain Eukaryota; kingdom Viridiplantae; phylum Streptophyta; class Pinopsida; order Pinales; family Pinaceae; genus Picea; species Picea sitchensis. The sequence continues at coordinate 26,150 of SNQJ01S0044613.1, read as the reverse complement.
GACTACAACAGAGTCTCAACATTCTCTCCTCTCTTTTTCTCATAGCTTCCTTACCTACCTATGTGTTCCAATGAATTTAGATAAAAATATCTTTTACAAAAAGAGGGGCTCCTTGAGCCTTCCCTCCAACTACCTACTCTCATTAATTACATTGAATTGCATTCAATGGCCATCTAGTCTGAATCAAATCTAGATCTTCATCATACTGTCAACCATTAAAAGAGACATCATCTCCTGCCTGCACAAAGGCATCAATTTGGCTCTTCCAACATTACAACTTTTAATTATATTTAATACAAAATGATATTTAAAAGGAGGGGAAAATGAGAGGGTTGACGCCTCTCCCCTCCTTGAATGCGCTTTGATGTGATGGAATGTTTGGGCATTTCTATGGTGGAGCGATGCTCCTGCATCATACTCGACTTCTAGGAAAATCATGAGCTCCTGCTCATGAACTCTTATATCCCAGTGTTTAAATCCCCCTGGATCCCAAACTCTCCTTAGGAGTTTTTCTCCTGCTCCCCTGCTTTGTTGCTGTTGTTGTTGCCCTGCTTCTCTTGCAGGCTTCCTTTTTCTCATCTTTTTCTTGTTGGCAGTTTATTGTGCCGACCTCAGTATCAAATTTCTGATCTCCTTAATCACCTCATCCAGTTCCTTTGCTAACTAGATCTTGTTTTGCATCTTTCTTTGTTTCACTTCCTCCTTGTCAATGGGTATATTAACTCGATCCCCCATGATGTTTTCTTCTCTTGTGGCATTATCTTGCCACCCTGCTGCAGACTCCAATTCTGTAATCTCTTCACTGAGCCGTTGCTCAACTTCCTCCTCTAACATATTGGCCTTTTTTATTTCCTCTTGTGTTGGTTCAATTCCAACTTCCTCCAACTTCTTGCTAGGATAGTATTCTCCTCCATCTGTCTCCAACTTGATCTATTGGATGTGTTGGTTTTGCATTATCACCCTTCTCTCTAGGGATACCAATTCTTCATACAGATTATCAAAGTTTGTGATGTTTGCTTCCTCTTCTACTACGGACTCACATGTTGCAGTCATCTCTTGTCCAACTTCCTCACTGAAAATTTTGAGAAATTCTATTGAATTCTCTTCTCCTTCTATTGGGGCAAACATCAATGTCTTCTCCTTCTCCTCCTCCTCTTTGACAGTCTCTGGTAGATTTCCTTTTGTTGTTGCATCTGCAATACACACCCTAGCCTCAACTGGGATGCTTGGTAGGAATATCTGAATTCCCCCAATGATAAGAATACATTGTTGGTCCTCCTCTGTCAGCACTCCTTGCTGATCCAAACTCACCTCTGAGTTCATCTCTTCCCCCTTCTTGAAATCTGATATTTATCTTCTTCCCTCCTGGTACTCTATGAGATCGGTTGATCTCATCTCACTGCCCACCTAGAAATATGAACTTTCAGTACTGTCCCTCTGGCAGTATATGAGATCTTCAACTGATCTCTTTCCATTGCCCACCTGGCAACTTGAAAGTCCATCTCTTCCCACCTGGCAGTTTATGAGATCCCCTGATCTCTCTTCCTCATCACTGAAGGTTCTCCCAATTTATGGTTCACAGATGTAAACCATCTCATGTTCTGTGTCACTGAGGTTTTCAGCATGCCTCGACCACCTCCTTACTAACTGTTGTTGTTTTCTGGCCAAGAACTTATGAACATGCCATTTTACTTTCCTCTTCAAAGGCCATTCATATGTCCAGTGTACCCTTGTTTCTTACTGCATCTTAAGTGTCAGTTGTTCCATTCTTGCTCTTATCTCATGAGCTCCATATCCATATCTGGATTTATTCTTGTGGTCTTCTCTCCGACCATGTCCATGGACTTCAATAGCCATTTTCGCCCTCTACCTGCCCTCCTAGAAAGTCTTTTGTTAACTCTACAACTGAGAGCATCTCCAACTTCTCCCACAACTCACCTGGTTGTCTGCTAACTGTTGCAAACTTACAACAATCCTTCACACAGAGCATCAATACTCTATCTCTTTCTTCACATGTTGTCTACAGGAAAAAATTAACTTATGATACCATTTGATGTTATCATATTCTCTCCTTTTATCTCCTCATCTTTCCCTGTTGTTTGCAAACAAAAATTCTACTTTAATACCACTTGATGCAGCCCCCCTCCCCTCATGGGGGTTTTTCAACCTCCCAGTCAAGGATCATTCTAAATACTAAGTCAGATCGACTCTTCAGGATCCTTCTTAAACCCAAATCAAATTATACATGCCCCCTTTTCTCCTAAGGTGCAGGACCTGTGGAACTCGCAGGCCCTTTCCTTTGTTGTTGTTGTTCATATAAGATATGATCGATATTCAATATATTATTACAATAATGAGTGTTCCATATATAGGGAACATAAGGTGACCATCCATGAAAGGATGTGTCCCTTGAATAATCAATAACTATTTATTATTATCATTTACTTATTATATANAGTTTATGAGATCCCCTGATCTCTCTTCCTCATCACTGAAGGTTCTCCCAATTTATGGTTCACAGATGTAAACCATCTCATGTTCTGTGTCACTGAGGTTTTCAGCATGCCTCGACCACCTCCTTACTAACTGTTGTTGTTTTCTGGCCAAGAACTTATGAACATGCCATTTTACTTTCCTCTTCAAAGGCCATTCATATGTCCAGTGTACCCTTGTTTCTTACTGCATCTTAAGTGTCAGTTGTTCCATTCTTGCTCTTATCTCATGAGCTCCATATCCATATCTGGATTTATTCTTGTGGTCTTCTCTCCGACCATGTCCATGGACTTCAATAGCCATTTTCGCCCTCTACCTGCCCTCCTAGAAAGTCTTTTGTTAACTCTACAACTGAGAGCATCTCCAACTTCTCCCACAACTCACCTGGTTGTCTGCTAACTGTTGCAAACTTACAACAATCCTTCACACAGAGCATCAATACTCTATCTCTTTCTTCACATGTTGTCTACAGGAAAAAATTAACTTATGATACCATTTGATGTTATCATATTCTCTCCTTTTATCTCCTCATCTTTCCCTGTTGTTTGCAAACAAAAATTCTACTTTAATACCACTTGATGCAGCCCCCCTCCCCTCATGGGGGTTTTTCAACCTCCCAGTCAAGGATCATTCTAAATACTAAGTCAGATCGACTCTTCAGGATCCTTCTTAAACCCAAATCAAATTATACATGCCCCCTTTTCTCCTAAGGTGCAGGACCTGTGGAACTCGCAGGCCCTTTCCTTTGTTGTTGTTGTTCATATAAGATATGATCGATATTCAATATATTATTACAATAATGAGTGTTCCATATATAGGGAACATAAGGTGACCATCCATGAAAGGATGTGTCCCTTGAATAATCAATAACTATTTATTATTATCATTTACTTATTATATATGATATTTAATAATCAATAATAATCATATTATTAATTATTATCTTTAGAGAATGTCTTCCCAATGTTGTCTAAACATCAACATCCTTAACGTTATTCAAATCTCAACGCCAATGAGTGCTAGCTCTTCCAGCTACGCCCCTTCCTTTCACATGACCACAGACTATGACCATGGGCCAGCTCCCTTCGCGACTTTGCGCTTTAGAACTTTTGTGAGATGCTTGCTCCCTTTTTCCCGATCCCCAAATCGATAAATTATCAAGGATCAGATCCATGGTCCACACTCTCCTTTTATGTGACCTCGGGCTATGACCCGGGGCTTAATCTTGTGGGTGCTCTGCGACTCTGTGCTTCGCATTGTCTGCACTATGCTCTTCACGATTTTCCCAAAGTTTGAACACGCGAAATCCTCGGATCAGATCAATGGTTCTCAATGATCCACAACTAATGACTGAGATCTTTTCTGCGCTTCACGATATTTGCTAACTACTCGACGCAGTTCTTCTGATTCACAATTCTACGAATCTGCTTATTTTCTGCCACGTATCTATTCTCTGGTGGACAGCTAGTATTCCTTTGTGACTTTGGACTTCGTGAGTTTTCACTTCTCCTACCTCTGTCTTTCCCGATTAGCGAATCAATGAAGCGTTGATCTAACGCCACGTATCCTTCCTATGCCAACAATTAGGATCAACTCCTCTTTTCGGAATTCAGGAGTTTCTCCTTCTTCTCTTTGAAAATTTCTCAGGGCTCTATCTCATAGATATTTTGATCTACTGCCACCTGTCAACCATGATGATGGAGGGTCCCGACTGCTTTGGAACTTCGGGACTTCGCAAGTCCTTTCTCACGTGCACTTAAAAGGGTTTAATTCTCGTGCACTTACCTATGGATCCAATGCTTGTTGGTCCATGCGCTTAGATATAATGACTGAGATTTGTTATCCTCCTATGCGCGCTCCTCTGAGTGTCTAGACGTGGAATCCAATGGTCCAGATCTCCTCCCCGCAGCTCGATTTCACAGTTGTTGTTGCTCCTCATCCTGAGCTTTGGATTTCTCAAATATCTAAAGGACTCAACCCTTCTACGTCTTTCAAAATACCTTCGGGTGCCCTCCTGGCACATTCTTTTCTCATCTTCCTGAGCTTGACAACAAAATTCAATATCGATCCTGGTGCACAGTTGCGTTCTACGTGAAAACTTGCACTGTCTCCTCAAAGATGAGAACTCTCTCGGCCTTCCAAGGGGTTTGGTCCTTTGCTTCCTTAGAATAACTCTGGTGCCCTCCTGGCACACTTTACGCTCAACCTTCCGAGCTTGTAAAGTGAAACTACTTTACCTCTTGTGCACTCTTTGCGCTCAACAAAGTCTCTCAAATGACTTCCTGCAACACTTGTCTAAGTGTTCCCCTGATGCACTCCTTGCACAGGTCTTACTCCTACTCCATAAACTCTTTCAGGTTCACTAAAGCATCTCCTGCATCCGCTCAATGCACTCTTGCAGAGCTCTACAAAATCTTCAACAATTTTTTTTCCCTATGCCTCCTCTGCACAACCTTCCCTCCAAAGTATTCAATAACTCTGAGGCTCCTTGATTCTATGAATTCTTTTGGTGTTCCCTCCTGGCATGTTCTTCTCTGAATCGAAAGAGTTTGTATGCGCACTCCTTTCTATGGCTACAGATTTTATGATAATCTATTGTGCACTTATTGCACAACCTAAAGAACCCAGAAATAATCCCAACAAACTCTCAAAGATAGTGGAATCTATCTTCACCCTGCAAATAGAAATTATTCATACACATCTGTAGCATGAACTCATAAAACACACAAATGACATTCATTCAAAAATCCTATAAACACACACAGAATTATATGCAGGAAAAAATTCTTTTGTATTATCTTTGAATGCCTATACAGATGTTTACAAAGCTTGGATTGCAACAAAGTCTCAACGTTCTCTCCTCTCTTTTTCTCCTAGCTTCCTTACCTACCTAACTTTTCCAATGAATTTAGATAAAAATATCTTTTACAAAAAGAGGGGCTCCTCGATCCTTCCCTCTAGCTACCTACTCCCATTAATTACATTGAATTGCATTCAATGGCCATCTAGTCTGAATCAGATCTAGATCTTCATCATCATGTCAACCATTAAAGACGACATCATTTCCTGCCTGCACAAAGGCATCGATTTGGCTTTTCCATCCTTACAATGTTTAATTTCATTTAATACAAAGTGAAATTTAAAATGAGGGCAAAAAGAAAGAGTTGGCGCCTCTCCCCTCCTTGAATGCACTTTGATGTGTTGGAATGTTGGTGCATTGTTGAGGTGGAGTGATGCTCATGCATCAATTACACTCTAGATCCATGTGGAAATATACCAAACAGTTGTTCATGGCCATGAATATGCAATACAAAAGTAGATACATGTCATAGGTTTTCATAGTCATGAACAAGTCCCAGTGAAAACTAGTCTCAAAATCAATCTGGAGATATATGTATACAATGGAGTACAATCTGCTCTCCCATGATCACTAAAGTCATATAGGTATTGGTCCAATGAATGATAGCAACAACTCAGGAAATTTGTGACTATGAATTGATGTCTTCAAGTCTTCTACACGATCCTCCAAAGGTGCAAGTCTACATCATGTGAATAAAGGAGTTGAGGTCAAACACAATGAGACTTCATTCGATTACCAAACATTAAGATATATCGCTAACAAACGTGAGACAACCTAAAGATAATGAAAGTAGATATCAAGGCACTAAGCACATTCTTTCAAGTGTGAATAAAGGTGTTAAGATTTGTTGGCACAGGGGCAGACCTAGGGTTCAACGCTACAACAATGCACCAACCAAACCCTAACTACCAGCCCTTTCGGCAACACCTGCGAAGCAGATGAAGTCTCACCCCAGGTAGAGGAAGGGGTGGTTGTGAGACTCAGGTATCTGCAACCTTAGCTGGGACACAGATCTGTGATTAGAACACTTAGTAAATAACTTAGCACCGTTAGTTCCTTAATATGTAACCAATAATCACTTCGCCGGTAAAACAGAGCTTCGCATCATTCTCAATTATATTAACGTATTTAAGCACTTAGCATAAGAAAATAGATCAAATCAGGTAGATCAAGCACTGAGCATATTCATATATATCAGATCTAGAATTCTATCCATCATGAGCATTCAACATAAGTAGATTTATCTAATCATCTCAAAGCACTTAGCAAAAGAAGACATAAACATATCAAGACAAGGCACAAAGAAAGACAACACAGTGTTTACGTGGTTCACCCGCACCCTGGGGCTACGTCCACCAACTCTTCTTCTTCATTAGCGTCTTCAATCTATTACAAGCACAAATCCATCAAAACCCTTACTCTGCATAGGACAGAAGATCTGCGCAGCTCGCTAGATCCTTCTTCCTTGTGTTACAGCACAAAGCCTTCCACAACGACTTGCACATAGCTTTGCAAGTCTCACACAGGCACAAAGCACTTAAAATTTTCTCTATCACTTAGCATTAGCACTTTCGACCACATACATCGAACTCTCTTCTATCTAGCCTAGGCATATATTTATATATTACAAAATATCCCTAAACATGGGTAAACCCATGGGCCGAAATCCCATTCCTGTTACATTATCCCAAAAACCCAAAAGTGGGCCGAGATCTCGTGATCTCTGCTTCGTCTTGCACTCCTTCTTCGACAGGCTGTCAAAGTCCCAAAATAGGTCAACATGACCAAGGTTATCCCAAAACTTGGTCAACAGCCAATAGGCCCCCAACACTCACCTATGACTAGTCCCGAGTCACTCAGGTCTGATCAGTTCTACTTCGAAGACCTTGAGATTGGCTCGAGCTGCTTCAACTTGCTTCTTTGTTGTGGCCTCTTGTTCAGTGAACTCCTGGATCATTGTGTCGTTCACTAGTCCTTCTAGGCATTGTTCTGCTGTGAGGACGACCTGTTCTAGCTCTACTCCTTGGATCTTGACCTCTGTAAACAACATACATGCCTTATCTTGCATAGGTTGAAGTTGTTTAGTGACTTCCATCACTTTTCTTTGAAGCATATGGATCTGTTGTTGATCTGTACGTTGTTCATGAGACCTCTTCATTCTTTCTACAGCGGCAAGGGCCTTCAGCTGTGCCTGTAATGTATCTACGTGTTTCTTTGCTTCCTGGAGCTGCGACTCCCGCGCCTGTAAATCAAGATTCTCAGTGAGGTTTTCATATGTTTGAGCGCTCCGGTTACTCATCTGCTTGCACTCCAAGGCAAAAGATTTTAATCTATCAATTGTGATGCAGGCAGTGGCTTCCCTTTGGTCTTGTACGTCTTGAGAGGTCTCAGGCACAGTGTGGAGCTCTAAGTCTGTTATGCACTGTTGGAGCTGCTGGATTACATCTTCAAGTTGTGCCACCTGTTGTGGAACTTGTTCTTCGGCCTTTACTTCAATGACTGTCACAGAGCAAACTGCTCTGTGGACCATCTCTTGTACTTCGAGTTTCTCTGTGAGAAACTGTTCTTTTTCTCTATGTAGTTGGGATTTTTCTTCATCGAACCTCTCTTACAGAGTAAGCTTCTCGCGTTCGGCAGTACTGTGCTACTCTAGAAGGTCTTCATGTGCTTGTGCCAAAGCCTAGGTGGTGTGCATTGTCTCTTCCTATGCTCGTCGAAGGTGAGCTTCGACTGTATCAGTGATCCGGTGGAGTTGAGCTGGCTCATCTCCTATTTCTAGTGTGCCTGTTGATAGAGGCGTAGTAGAAACTACGTGGTTGCACCGTAGTGCCTGCTGCACTTCTTGAAGTTCGACCTTGATCCGACTAAACACCTCCTCTTTCTTAGCTTCATGCTTCTCTTCTATCTCCAGCGAATCATCATTCAGTGCTACAATGATGAATTCAAAGTCGTCTGAGGTGAGGGTGGTCTCAAACTTAATCCTGGTTGCTTTCAATTTCTTCCTTGAGGAAGGTTTTGGAGGGGAAACCTTCATTTTCTTTGAGGGGTCCTCCTCATCCCTAGACAGTGTAATCTTGCCTTTCTTCTGTTCCACTTATGTTCCATCTATCTCTCCGACATCACCTCCTTGCTCAGGTGAGATAGAAGCAGTCTTCGCTGAGATATTGTGGACATCTTGGGCTTCTTAATTTTTCTTCATCTTGCTCGGTCCAGGTGCATCCGTCGCAGCTTCTATACTATCAAATCGGACATCTCCGCAGGGTTCATTGGAACAAGGAGTTCCACCAACCATTCCTTAGTAATCTCTTCCAAGTCATCCTCCGTCAACTTGTAGTATGACTGCAGTTGTTGTTTATGCTCATCAGCGCGCGCTGTGATATAGATGAAATGGTGGTCCGCGCTGAATTTCATCAATGGCCTAAACCTGTGGAGTGTGTTCGGGTTATACGAGGCTCGGATTGGATAGAAATATTTAGCTAAGTGTAATAAGTGTGAAAGATGGCATTTGATTTCCACTGCTTGTTCATGTCGTTGGAGTACCACAACGTACTGAACTTCGCAGCCAGTGGTTAAAATGGCTTGATGTCTAAGAAGGTTGCACCTTCCAACATCTCCCATGCGATGAACATGATTAAGATGAGAAGCCAATTGAAGTGGAACTCATATCCTTGGTCTTGTGCTTCCTTTCAGTCCAATTCTAACTGGTTCACCAAGTACTTCACCCAATTCATGTGTAGGCCCTCCGCGCACTTCCCTGCGAGGTTGACTAAAAATCCGGTTACTTGGGTGGGCTAGTTCTTGCGAACTAATTTTCTTGCGATCAGTTGACAAGCTAGGCGCCCTGTGTCACTCTAGATAGAGGCTAGCTTGTAGCCTCGTGTGCCCTTCTCTACATCTCCATAAGTATCCTTTATCCTCTGGGTGAGAGCATGATCCGCTGTCTTTTCGGGGTAGAAATCCTATGGGTCGGGGCCTTGCATGCTTAGCCCTGTGAGCTGATTGATCAATGTCGTATCCATAATATGCGATGATTCAACCACAAATAACCTCCATGATAGCAATACAACAGCGATTTGACACATGCGTTCATCTCCTGGTGTCGCCTGAAGTGTGGAATCTTCATAACATTCAGTAGGGTGGACTGCGCGAGGTTCTGGGTCCATGAATGAGGGGTAATCTTTGAGTTCTTTCCTTTTTTTCTCATAAGATACTTATGCGGGGTGAGCATGCTGTAAACCTTCCTGTCGCCGAGGTTAAATTCGCTAAACTTCAACACTGCGAGCTTATCCTGGTCATCACGAACTGCATGCACCTATTTCAGAAGGTACGTAGTGACCAATGCATATTCAAAGTATCTGGGCACACTGTCTCGGTTGATTGCACCGCTCAGAGGTGGTAGATAGGTGGGTAAAATTATTGGAATCATCTTGGCATCTGCAATATCGTCTCTGTGCTTCGTTTGTTTCTCATCAGCTGGTTGGGATGGTCCGGCTCGAGTAGTGGATGGAGAGGCTTGCAGTCCTCTCGTCGAAGATGTTTGTACACCTATAGACATTCATCTCTCTAACATGACTCTTTCATTCATCAAGTCGAAGAGAAATTATATCACTGATTCTTCAACAACGGTGAGCTCGTCGGACATACGCGCTCGGGATTAAAACTATCGGGGTCATGATGGACTTAGACACTGCATTGGAATAATATCAAGGGTGCAATGATCATTGTATGCAATTCATTCAGTCTATGGGATTCAAATTCTCAGTTATCAAAAGTGTTCTCTGTTCATGGCGTGAAGGGATAAGTATGCAACTCGGCAACGGTTCGTGTGCAATGGTTATGAGCCCCTATTAACTCTTGTTCGATCTGTTATGGTGTGGTCCAACAGTATGATGATGAACCTTTATTGATTTTCTATTCATTTGGAGCGGAAGTAGAATGGATATATTGGGTCCAACGACCATATTTCTTCGCCATGGTGAAGTGCCATGTGTCGTTGTTCTGATATCCTGGCGAAGCTCCAATTCTGCAAATTTTCTCTCTACGAGGTTCCCTCTAGAATCTTCTGTAACTTTTCAATCTTATCCCTCTTCTTACTTAACTTTCTAGCCTTCTTTCCAGTGAGCTTCGTCTCAGTAGTCTTTTTTCCATTCTGATTCTTGTCATCTTTTAACATAGTTACTGTGCGTTGTTGAGATTCTTTCCTAGGACTCGGGGTTAATACCTTTTCTTTGTATGGGATAGGTACTTTAGTCTTCTGGGAGTCTTCTGATGTTCCTACAGCTTCAACATCAGGGTTGCTAGTGTCAAATAGCTTTGATCTATTCTCTTGTTCTTCAATTAATTGTGCGATCCTTTTAGTCATGAAATATTTTAAGTCTTGCTTCTTTTGCTCCAAGGATTCTTCTTATTTCTTTCGTCTGGTTTGAGCTTTGTCAATCCAAGGTTTTCCTATTCACATGGTAAAAGGGGCATTGTCTTCAATAAACTTAACAATCTCAAAATCTTCCTCTGTCAAAGTTCCATTGACAGTCATAGGTATCTGAGCGAGCCTCCCACATAAGTTTACCATCTTTCCTCTGAATAACCCTATTCCTCCTAGTGAAAGGATCGTAGCAGGCCTTCCTATAGCTTCCCAAATCCTTTATGTCATGATATTCACTTGTGTGTCCTCATCTAGAACACAGTCAATGTTGAAGTCCCCTATTCTTGCTTCAATGCATTCCTTTCCTTTAAAGGTTTCTGATAATCTAATATGTCGGTGATCATCCAAGGTGTCTTTCATCTGTAGTAATACCTTCTCTGATTCATTCTGGGGTTCTTCTATAGCCTTATTTTATGGATCCGGCTTAGGGTTTTCTTGTCTTATGTTCATACTTTCAAGGTTAGCGATCATTCTGGGGAAATCCAACACTTCATGGTCCTAAGCCTTACAACAAGGACAACTAGGTCTTCTTCCAGGGCATTCCTTAGCAAGATGTCCTAGTCTTATGCAACTATAACAGAGGGTCAATCCTCTCTTTCTTTTAAATTATCCCCAACCTCTCTTCTACTGCGCGCTAGGATCATATGAGATAACCTACAACAATTTATTTCTAGGATCTTGCATCCATTTGTTAGTCCAAACATATTTTCTATGCATAGGTATAACATATCTTTCATGATTCTTATCAGATCTATTCATATCAAACCTTCTTTCATCTATTAGTGCCCTAGTTTTCAGGCTAGGATAGATCCCATCAGTCATACCTAGATCCATACTCTCAAAACAAAAACTTCTACTTATCTTACTTCTACAGAGCACAGAGCTTCCAGATCTAAAATTTTTAACTATTCTTACCTTTATCAGAGCACAATTCTTGCAAATATTACCTATTTTATTCTTACCTTTCTTAGAACACAAAGCTTTCAGATCTTGCTTCTTTCCTTCAGATCCAACCTACTTTCTTCAGATCGGGCTTCTTCCTTTCAAATCTAATCTTCCTTCTTTAGCACAGAGCTTGATAAGTCAAGTATAATACTGCACGCTAGGGCACAGATCTATGCACAGAGCTTTCACAGTTTCAGGATGGATATTTGTACAAAGCTTCTTCTTTCTTGGTTCCCAACAATCATAGTTTCAGGTCCTAGCAAAGGAACCA
>SNQJ01S0044613.1:0-14149 GCA_010110895.2 Picea sitchensis | reverse complement strand
AACATTGCTTTCAGATTCAAAGTGTTATTTCTGTTGTTATTCTTATATCATTTCAGTGTTATTGTGGTGAATGTTCTGGTTATATTGTTGTTATTCTTCCATTACTAGCATTTTATTTATGTTCTACATACATTTTATATCTGTTATATTACAAGTTACGTTGTTCACCCCCACCCTGGGGCTACATCCACCAACTCTTCTTCTTTATTAGCGTCTTCAATCTATTACAAGCACAATGCCATCAAAACCCTTACTCCGCACAGGACATAAGATTTGTGCAGCTCGCTAGATCCTTCTTCCTTGTGTTACAACACAAATCCTTCCACAACTTCTTACAACGACTTGCACTTAGCTCTGCAAGTCTCACATAAGCACAAAGCACTTACAATTCGCTCCAGCACTTAGCCTTAGCACTTTCAACCACATAAATCGAACTCTCTTCTATCTAGCATAGGCATCTATTTATATATTACAAAATAGGCCTAAACATGGGTAAACCCATGGGCTGACATCCCATTCCTGTTACATTATCCCAAAAACCCAAAAAGGACCCAAAAGTGGGTACAGATCCTATGATCTCTGCTTCGTCTTGCGCTCCTTCTTCGACAGGCTTTCGAAGTCCCAAAATAGGTCAACATGACCAAGGTTATCCCAAAACTTGGTCAAGGGACAACAAGGTCAAACACTTGAAGAATCCATCGATCATGAGAGATTGATGTATTCCCAACTATCTATGGTTAGAGAACCTTCCACTGATGAATGCAAGACTCTAGGTACTCATAGGACCTAGGTCTCATTTCCACAATAGATGGGTTGAAGTTGATGGAAGGAGACTTGGTGAAAGGAGAGCATTAAGGCATCTCTCATCATTCAGCACGAGGTACAAAGAAGTATCTTGATGATTTGGAGGAACTCAGACAAAGAACATGGTCACAAACCAACGACCCTGTGCATCTTTCACATGCACCAGATGCAAGTAGTGCACCAAAAAGACCCTTTGAATAACAACCAATGAGGAAAACTACCGACAAAGTCAAGGAAACCACCAATAAGGCTAATGGCATCCAAGACAATACATGAATCCCAATGTGTGAATAAAAGTCGATTGTTGGTTTCAAGGTTACCTACCCATAAGGAAAGTAGGACCATGGTGCACGGTAGGACTACAACTTCAAGTAACTCTGAGACACACTGAGCGTATGGTCGACATGCAAATTCAAGAGTTCTGAGAAATGGCCTACCCAGGCTGATAGACATCCTTTGAAAAAGAGCATGAGACAAATGGATGACCATGGCAGCATAGACTCAATGATGAACTTTGTGATGCAGGAGGCACCAATCAAACTCTCCATACAGATTGGAAGAGTAACCAGTCGGGGGAGTAAACTCTAAGTAATGAGCTCAACCTCCTAAGGTCATGCTAAACCCAAAATTTTGATGACGAGTGGACTCAAAACTTTTTTATCTGTTCAAAGATGACATGACTACTACCAACATAAGATAATATTATTTTCTCACTCGTCTTTTTTTGTTTTTTCATAGTCAAATGAATGTTATGATACAGAGGAGGAAACGAGTGTCATGAGTAAGAAACTAGTTCCAACAATGGAACATGACTATGGTCAATGCAAGGAGGTGCATGTAGGATATGGACACTCATGGGAATGCTTCCTATTGGGGTATAGGGTGTCAAGTTGTAAAGGATATAAACAAGGCTCTACTTGGTTGATGATGCAAATTACTGAGGTGATAGGCTTATAATGCAAAAGCGAGAACCGACAATAGGCTCAATACTGCAAGCAAGAGAATGAGATGCAATTACAACTTAACACCAAAGAATGTCCTTTTTCATAAATTTAGTCTACTTGGTTTGAAAAAAGGTTAAAATTACACCAAAGAGACATCATTTCAAATCCAATTTATCAGTGTGAAAGAGACAAGTTCACTCGACAATCTTTTTTCTTTTGGAGAGAATCGTAAAAGAGCTTAAACCAGACTTTTTGGGAGTCCCATAGGTATATGTCAACATGCTTATGAGTAATAAATGAGGGTCGAACTCAAAGTCATATATTAGCTATAAGGGACTCCCAGTCCTATGGACAAAATCTCTGCATGGGCACCAATTTTGTTACGAGTAAAATCACTCTATGGCATGGGGTAAACCACAACAGATGAAAATAACTGCAGAAATCAACTCTAATATCAAGTATGCTATATAAACAAACATGCTAACAAGACAAGATAAATAGCCTACCTCGTCTAGACGTTCGATGAAGTCCATCATTGAGCACTTGACTCAAAGCAATACACCTGCAACTTGTCCTAAAAAACCAAGATACGCAAGCATATCATGATAATATATAAAGTTAACACATATAATAGCATAATCCATCAATATTCATAACAAATATGCCCATGGAATAACAATTCAAATATTCTCAAGACATTAATTAGACGAGAAAAGAGTATTTCTATTAAAATATAATCAACAGAAGTGTATGAATGACAAACTTCCATGTCGGCATGTTCGGAACTGAGAAACTAAGTTCCTTCCAGCTGGGACTCCACCAAAGGCAAGCTCATATAAGAGAGACAATGAGGTTCTCCATAAGACAGGGAAGAGCTTAGGGGCTGAACAATGTGTTCAAACTTAAAAGGACAAAGGGATGCAGACTCAATATAAAGTGAATAATTTCTCCAGAGTAACTTTGCTCTCAAATTTGAATTCTTCTCCTCTTATCCACAACTTGGATATGGCCCATTTATAGACTTAAAATGGAACCAAAGGGCCGATTTGGAACGTTTCCAGTATATGGAAGGTCAAGGATCATGGATCTCATGACATGGCATGGATACCCGACACCATTTTTTAATTTTGGGCACAAAACCCGATGTACGCAAGTTGTAATGGTGCAACCTACGTATACTCATGTTGTATAGTTGTTAGGGTGCGTATATGTGAAAAATAGAATTTTTATCTTTGGGAACTGCAAAAAAGGGACTTCAAGTCTGCATAGGGAAATGGAAAAGGCCTTTTGATCAAGTTGCATGGGGTGAGGCAAATATTTCTATAATAACAGGTTATATCAGATTCATCCATGGAGAGAAAACAGAGTATCCTAACATTGAAAGGATGGGTCTATTAGACTCAGAGGGAGAAATACACAGTGAGGTGGATCATTGAGGAGGTATCTAGTACCTCCCTCACTAAGAGGGAGTATTAGAATGTAGCTCATGCAGGTAATTCTTTCTCATTAGGGGTGTCTATTAATGAGGAAGAAGCTCAACTTATGACTAGACAAGCATAATAATGGTGGGGACCACCCAAACCAACTTAAGACTAAGTCACATCCATTGGATGTGACTTAATCAAACTCAATTCTTGATTAAGTCCCCACCCTTAGATCAATTTCTAGATGAGAAGATCCTAGGGTCAAGATTGCATGAGGGAAGGGATAGGGTTACAAATAACCTAGAAAGCCCATTTCTTCATCACCTCAAGAAGAGAAGTTGGTCGAGAAGGTAAGTCTGTGCTTCCAAGGGAGGTCGAGGGTCCTTATAGGGAAATATTTCTGGAGGGGTCAAGCTAGGGCCAACATCTAATCTCATCTAGAAGACAGAGACGAGTAGGGATGAGATACTAGAAGACCAGGATGGGTCTTAGTCAGTTGGATAAGAATATAACAAAGAATATATAGAATACCAAGTCATATAGAGAGCTGAGTAGGGAAAACAAAGAGGCCAAGTTGGGTTTGTACACAGTCAAGGAGGTGAGAAAGGTCTGAATAGAGACAAAGAGGTCGAGACGGGGCCATCATTCAGCTAAACCAACAAACAAGAAACAAATAGACATCAATCAAGTAGAATCTATACAGTACAGATAGTGTATGGTCTGTACCTACACCCAACAAAGAGAATAAGCTATACCCAGGTCATAAAATCAAATACAAACTGAGTTTATCAATTTTTTCTAAGATAATAGTAAAAACTAATAATATTATATTAGTGTTTTGTAATATAATAATAATATTTAATTTTCACTTTAACACAATAGAAACCCTAAAAATAAGACGATGTCACGCCTTTAGGGGACGTTTTGACACTTTGATTAAGTCATTGGAGAAGAGAATGGAGGTCATTGGGGATCCTTGAGCCTCATCATCATGTGCTAGTGTCAATCCATGTCTCCTTAGGTCAAAATTTTCCAAGTGTCAATGTGTAATAACTCCATCACCACCAAACCCCCTCAAGCATGATGTCAAGCCTCACAAAGTGATGGTTTGCCTCTCATATGCAAGTCGTTTGGGCAATAGGGGCTAGATAATATCCTCCATGATTCCATGTAAGCCTCCAAATGAATGTCTCTATGATATGGTGTGTAGGCCTACAACATCCGACCTGTGGGATTCTTTCCCCGTGGAAGCCCAAGCTAGGCTTGTTCTCCCAAAACTGGCCACCAAGCAATGTCCTACAAAACAAAAGGGCACACCCTCCAAGGATCTCAAATCAAATATGTCATGACAAGTGTAAACCACATCTAATAAGCAAGGAATATAATGTGCATCAAAACTACCTCATCAAATTAAACAAATGCTCAAAAACCCTATACAATTCACCAAGTTTAAGTATGGGAGGGGTGTAATAAAAGTCATATTGGGTAGACGAAAGTCCTCAAGTAGGGGATGCTCCCAAGGATGGACTTTCAAGGTTATGTAGTGGATGATGATGTGTAAGGGGCTTAGACTTCATAGTTCAATGAGTTTCATGGCATACAAGGGCTTGTATTATCTCATTTATGGGTGCCTTTATGGAGGGTGTGTGGCACCTTCGTTTGTGATGCACTTTTTCCAATCCCATATTCTTGCCACTATTTCTTGTTATTTATTTCATGTTTTAAGGAAAAATTTGAAGGCCATTGTCCTGTGTTAGTGTCGAGATAATGACAGTGTCATTCAGAAATACCTCGCAGAAATGAGAAGGTTGGCTCATAATGAGACCCCCTTTCTCTCAGTTGTGTAACTAAGAGCCACTACCCTATCTTGTTGACCAAATGATGGTAACGTCATACCACTAAATACCCACAATCATGATAGGTCGGCTCGTAATGAGACCTCCCATCCTCGAACTACCCCCCTAAGAATTCACTATCAATCCCCCATTTATTATAAAGAAGCATTTCATTTTTTTCTCGGGGATCCTTGGGCGAAGCATCTAGAAGGTCTATGTTTAGGATTTTATCCTTCTTTTAGCCAACAACAATCCCTCTTGGCCTTCAGCTCCTTCCCATGAAATGAGTTACATGCCCTTCTTGGGTCACTAAAGTCAAAGGGCCTAGAAGAAGACAATATGATGGGAGTGTAATGAGTGGAAGGTGGTTAGTATGGTTGGGAATGGTACGATACCCCCTCAAGGGACCCCCAGTTTCAAACCTTCCCCAAAGGTTGGCCACTTACTAGGAAATCTATGATACTCACCAAGGTGAAACAAGGTCAAAAGAATAATTTCCAAGCATGTGTTCTATAATCAAAAGTATCTCAATTACAACATGTTTAAATGTCTTAAATATTAGGGTGATTACCTGCCACAATACTTGAATTGTACGGCATGGATCAAGACCAATCTACCTTCTAGAAGCTAATTGGTGTGGTGGATGCGCTGACAATGGGTCAGAATGTGGTGATAGAGTGGGCTTTTGTATGTGCAAGTGGACACTACTAGTCATGTGGTCTCTCAGCACTCCATAGCTACAACTTGAGGGCCTCGAGACATCATCTCCTTAGTTATCCCACAAAATGGGGATAACTTACGGCTCCTACTTGGGGACATGTGCTCGTTGTAGAGGATAAATGTAGCATCTCCTGGTAGACCATTGCCTACACTGAAACAAAAAACCACAAAACCTAGGGTGGTTCTATCACCCTTCATCCATATACATCAAAATCCAAATGGAAAATAATCTAGAAAATACAATTTTAGAATTTTTCAAAATTTTATAAACTAAGCATGAAATCAATATGCAAGTAGAGAAAAATGAAATATGAAATGCATCTAAACTAAGATGAGCAATCAATATGAAAATGCAAGGAAAGAAATATGACCTACTTATTTACCTGTGGCCCGGGCCCTGAAGAAGTCATGTGACCTTAACATAAGGTAGGAGAAGAGATCCATCCACTGGTAATGTTAAGGTTTAAGCTATTATTAAGTTTCTTTTCATTTCACTAGATAATAATATCATAGATAGGATCACTGAGAAATACCCAATCACAAGAGACACATCATTTATCCTGGGAAACCCTCATGGGGGAGAAAACCCAGCAAAAACTTCCTTAATATAGATAGCCAATACAATGCCAAGAGATAACTCAAACAAATACAGAAAGTCCTCTCCAAGAAGTATGCCTCTCTCTCTCTCTTCTTCTTCTCCAACTGTAGCTCCAAAATTGCACTCTGATGAACATGTGAGTGTGTGTGTAAAAATGTGGCGCTAGCCTCTCTTATTTATACAATCTGGCACGTGTGAACTGGGGTGTCTTTTCACTGGCAAGGCCGAATTCTCATTATGGGTGGTTATAACCACTTTAATATATTCTGGGTACGAATTTTCATTTAGCCTATTACAATTAGGGTTTGACCAATTTGCAAAAGGGGATTTGGTCATTTACAATACCTGACATGATCAATCCATAAAATGGGATTGATATAATGAATAATACATCAATAATAATTAGAATACTCTTTGCAGTTACAATATTTCAACATTCCCCCTTAACAAGAAGGGTATTCTACAAAAGCATCAGGCGAGAGAGAGGGTGGCATCATCAACGACATCTTGGAACACTGACTGGCGTATATATAAATCATTGGAATTTTTTCTCATCATCATTGTTCACAGCATGGAAATGGAGTAGCATCATCATATTCTTTAGCATGAGGCTAAAGTAACATCATCATCTTCTTTAGCATGAGGCTAAAGTAACATCATCATCTGCCTTGGCATGAGGCTAAAGTAACATCATCATTTGCCTTAGCATGAGGCTGAAGTAACATCATCATTATCATCATCTTCAGCAAGAGGCTAAAGTGGCATCATCATCATCATCTTCAGCAAGAAGATGAAGTGGCATCATCATCATCAACTTCAGCAAGAAGCTGAGGTGTCATCATCATCATTAACTTCAACAAGAAGTTGAGGTGGCATCATCATCATAAACTGCATCAACATGGATTAGTATAAAACTAATACATAATCATCATCAATAACAACACAAGGCTGATACAACATCTAAAGCAACAATATCACAACACAAAGGCTAGAGAATCATCATCAACAACAACATCACAACATGAAGGCTAGAGCATCATCAACATCAGCACTAGGCTGAGATTCTTTAGCATGAGGCTGGCATCACAGCACGAAGCTGGAAACACATCATCACAGCAGGAGGCTAACACATCATCACAACACGAGGCTGGTATCACAACACGAAGCTAGCAACACATTATCACAGCACGAGGTTGGCACATCATCACAGCACGAGGTTGGCACATCATCACAACACGAGGTTGGTATCACAACACGAAGCTGGCAACACATCATCACAGCACGAGGTTGGCACATCATCACAACACGAGGCTGGTATGTCATCAGCACGAGGTTGGCATCACAACACTTAAGCTAGCACATCATCACAACAATTAAGCTGACACATCATCAACATAGCAATTAAGATGAAGTCTCAACACAACAATTAAGCTGGAAAAAGCAATTAAGATGGAATCTCAACACAACAATTAAGCTGGAAGCACAACACAACAATTAAGCTGGAGTCTCAACACACCAATTTAACTGGAAACATAGTACTAGGTTGACATCACCACACAAAAATTAAGTTGGAAGCACAACACTAGGTTGGAAACACCACAACACTACTCCCCCTATCAAGGGAGGTCCTTTCAGACTATACCAAGCTTATCTCAAAAGTGCTCAAACTTTGCATGAGATAGAGGTTTGGTCAACACATCAGCAACCTGTTCATCTTTGCTAACATATTGGAGCTTTATGGATCCTCTCTGCACCATGTCACGGATGTAATGGTATCGAATCTCTATGTGTTTCGACTTGTCATGAAATACAAGATTCTCTATCATCTTTATACAACTCTGGTTATCACATAGGATCATGGTTGCTTCCATCTCTAAGTCGAATAGACCACTCAACAACTTAAAAATCCATATGGATTCACAACTGGCGGAACATGCAACAATGTATTATGCTTATGTCATGCTTGGAGCAATGTTGAATTGATTTCTACTCTGCCATGAGATCATGGCTGACCTCAGACTGAAACAACATCCTGAAGTTCTCTTTCTATCAGAAACACTTCCAGCTCAATCTGAATCGACGTAACCACTCAATCTGAAGTCATAATCTCCATCATAATTGAGATCACAATCTAATGTACCCTTAAGTACCTATTCATATGTTTTGCAGCAACAATGTGAACACATCTGGGTTCTACTGACTCAAGGAAAAACATATATCTAGCTTGGTATTCTTCAAATACATCACTGAACCAATAATCTGTCTATACAGAATAGCATCAACCAATTATGATGAGGTATCTACCAGGAACTTCAACTTCGTTTCCATGGGTCTGTACATGGATTTACATTTCAACATGTCAACCCTTTTCAATTTTAATTGCATATTTCCCTTGGTTGAGGAAGATCTTCTCTGTGCTCTGCCAAACTTCAAGACCTAAGAGATAATGCATTTAGGTCTTCCATCAAACTTTGTGGTGAGCTTCTTCTACAATCTGTGATGAGATTTTCTTTATATTGTCAAGAATACATCACCTACATATAGTAGTGACATCCCTGGCTCATCATTCATAACCTTGAGATAAAGGTTAGAATCAACTTTACTCTTGGTAAAGCCCAAGCTCATCAGGAAGCTATCAATTCTGCCATATCAAGCTATAAGAGCTTTCTTCAACACGTACAGATCCTTCTTCAACTGGCAGACATGATTCTTTCTATCTTCAATCTTCAAATCAATTTTTCTCATTATATTGTACCAATCTAGTATACTTGCTCAGTTGCAACTCAATCTACACAATCATGTACTAGCTCTATGTGCTTTCTACAGAGCACTATTTGTCTCACTGTCTGGGAGTATGTCCTCTACTCTCTCTGTAATTGTTCCTTCTGGAACTGGGACTCTGCACTTGCACCTTCTCTAAAGTTGAGAATGATTGTTCCATTCTCACGTGACTGTTGAAGTCTGGGAGTAACTCCTCTACTCCATCATGGAAACAACTTCATATGAAATTGAGAGTGGCTCAATAACTGATACTAAAGATAGCTCTTCTTCTTTCATGGAGGTAAATCTACCTTTCATTGTAGTTATGTCTCCATGACCCAACTAATGTATTTCACCATCTTCCACTCAATTTTAAATATAGGGATTTCTCCCCCTGCATCTCATACTTTATGTGAATCGTGGTTGTTCTGGTTGACTTCATAAATACTGGAACTATTTCTTCAATAAGTGTCTTGTCATAGTCTTCTCCCTTTTGCTGGGAGAATCCTTTGTACATACATTAGGATTTTTACATCTGCAACATGTTTGATCTGTATAGATCAATATTGGAATTCAATACTGACTTCTCTTCTCATGGAAGAATCCATATCCTAGTCTTTCTGACTGGCTTCCTTCTTTGTCACTGAAACAAGGGAATCTTCCTAGGAGCTTTCATATCTCCTAGAAGTTTCTGAAGCTACAATCTAGTCTTCTCATGGCATCTATCTCCCAGTCATGGAATTTGACTCTTCATCTGATACTTTTTGAGATCAGGCTTACTCTTGATTTCTTCTAAGTCTACAAGGACTTCATCATCTCTTACAAGGCATAATTAGTGTTGAATACCAAGTCTAAATAAGAAAGACAGAGTTAGGCTTTCAACGAGTCCTGCTTCCCATCAAAGTGGCTTCATTAACCTTTGAACAAGTCCACTGTGAGTCTTGATCTAATGTTTGTTCATCTTTGGAGCCTTCTGCTCCTTGCAATCATTCTTCATATGAGATACTTTGAATCTCAAGAGATAGCTTCGTATTCATCTTTTTTGGGACATGACTGTATATGATCGTGTACATAGTCTGCTTCATGTCTCATATAATATGATTCCTTTAGAAACCTTCATTATAGCTTCCTCAAGGTTATCACCTGTGACTTGAAACAAGGTCAACAAAACAAGAATAATATCCTTTTGATAATAGTAAATAAAACAATAGCATGAATAATCATCACAGTGGCTCCTTTAGAGCTATCACTTGTGGCCTGTCTGAAGCAAAGATCAAAAGTAAGAGATACAATACGAAATGAGGTCAACACTCTTATAGTGTTGTGATCAAACATTCCTCCATGGCAACCTGTAACTAACACAAGAGGTTTCTCCTAGAGGATATGTTAGTTATATCAGGAAAATGATTACATTAAGCATTTATCTCAATATGCTACCAAGTACAATACTTTTCAAGGACTGTTATCTTGACTATAGTGTTTACTTGTAAAGGGGTAGTCATCAACTTGTCAAGTGCACCTTTGAATATTATTTTAACTTAATTAAACAAACCTGGAACCTGGAGGCTTGTCCTCAAGAATGAGTGTGTTGCTTTTCTTCCAAGTCTCCTTCACTCAAGATGACAAGTGCTTTCTTCAACCTATCTTCTTGTACTAAGACAATATGCTACCTTGACAAAAGGTTGGGTTAGAGAGTAAACTCTAGGATCTCAACTTTAATCCATCTAATACCTTGACTTAGATTTTGACCAAAGGTTGGTATGATGGTCATAGCTACAACATGCAACACTGATCAAAATAATGTCATAATAAGTAGATGCATATCAGAATAATCACACCTAGGTTGCATTATTCTTCTGAATGTGTTGGATATTGATGGCCTTATGGATCAATGGCAAAAGATCCCTTCTCCTGCAAATACCCTTTAATGCTTAATCATTTAAACATGTGTTAGTACATACCTCTGACGGCATTTGCAGGTAGTGGCACCATCTGGTAGCAGCGGTAATGATCACCAACTCTTAAAAACTTCAAGGGTGACTGCAACTGGTACTACGGCTGATACTCCAACTAATACTACAATTGCAATTGATACTGCAACTAGTTCTGAGACTGCAACTTAGGGTTTTATGAGGAAACCCTAATTTTTCAAACTTCAAATTTTGAAATTTTGATCCAGGGGATAGATGCACTGAGCTGAGGCGAATAAGCTGGTGCAGTCAGATTTATGAAAATCCAAGTTTTACCCCCCTCAAACTTGATCAACGGATTTTTGGACTAGTGCTTCTGGTTTTCTAGTACTTCTGGTTCTCTGGTACTTTTGGTACTTCTGGTACTCTGGTTTTTTGGTACTTCGTGAAAACTAGGGTTTCACTTTCTAGGAGATCTAGTCACTGAAAATTTGCGTTGAGGATGCCAAAGTGATCCTTGAGGAAGGGCACACTTTTCTCAATGGTTTTGGGGCTGAAATACTCCTCCAATAAAAAGCCCTAATTTGCATGTACGACAACAGTGACGTTTTTCACTTTCTCTTGTGAAAGATGCTTTCTTCAGCTTAGCTCTGATTCCATGTTAAGGTTTAAGCTATTATTGAGTTTCTTTTCATTTCACTAGATAACAATAACATAGATAGGATCACTGATAAATACACTATCACAAGAGACACATCATTTATCCTGGGAAACCCTCATGGGGGAGAAAACCCAACAAAAACTTCCTTAATATAGATAGCCAATACAATGCCAAGAGATAACTCAAACAAATACAGAAATTCCTCTCCAATAAGTGCACCTCTCTCTCGCTTCTTCTTCTCCAACTGCAGTTAAAAACTTGTGCGCTGATGAACAAGTGAGTGTGTGTGTACAAATGAGGTGCTAGCCTCTCTTATTTATACAATCTGGCACATGTGAACTAGGGTGTCTTTTCACTGGCAAGGTCGACTTCTCATTATGGGTGGTTATAACCACTTTAATATATTTTGGGGCCGAATTTTCATTTATCCCATTAAAATTAGGGTTTGACCAATCCACAAAAGGGGATTTGGTCATTTACAATACCCGACATGATCAATCCACGAAAGGGCATTGATCTAATGAATAATACATAAATAATAATTAAAATACTCTTTTCAGTTACAATATTTCAACAGGTAATGGCATATTTCTCCCATCCAAGGCTGTCAAATAGTACTTTTCTTTATCATAATTCTTCTTGACGATGTAAGGGCCAAGCCATGAGTTGTCGTCACTCTAGTCATACTTAAGCTTGCCCTTTTTATTTTCTCACATGAGTGCAAGACTTCCTTCAATGAAATTGATGTAAGGTATATTCTCAATGTATGGATAGGAAGGAGGCTCTACGTTGACCATCCTTTTGATGGCTTCTTGCATTCTTCGTCTTCTTTATTCAAAATTTGGATAGACCCTATCTCTTTCCCTTGTTACTTTGCAAGTTTTTATTTGTATTCATTTGTCCTTGGGAGGAGCATATCTATGGATTCTTCATGCATGAAGGGAAATTCCAATGGATTTTACTCCATGGTGTCTGGAACTTCATCAAACTCATCTTCACTTGTGTAGTCAAGATCACTAGGATCAGTGACATGCTTGTCATCTCTCTCTCAACTGTATAATACCTCAAAAGTGTCATCTCCCATGGTGATGTGTGCATGGGTAAGGTCCATGTTAAGGAAACCCCCAAGTTTAGCAGACCAACTCCTCGATAAGAGCATCCACCAAGCATCCAGAACACTGATCACTATTATGTTCATGATGAGGTCGATATGTGGAAAATCAATAAAAAAATACCTCAACGTCCTCACATAACCCATAAACCTTGACCCTTTTAGAATCAAAATATCCATATTAGTGAATTTAAAATTGGGTAAATGGAGTATTAGAATAAACAATTATAACAACAAAGACCCTAGGGGTGTAAGCCATTTTACTTCCTAGGGTATGTCAACCAAACTTAGGGAAAATCTAAGAGGGTATACACACTTGTATTTCTCCTAGAAACCCTTGAAAAATAACTTGTAAACTTCATCAAATTAGATGAAGCTTAATTGAGGGTGTATCCAACATACTCCTCCTAGGGTTTCAAACAACCATAACCAAGAAAGAGCAAGAAATAACTAACAATTCATATTTTTCCTTACCAATTGCAAGAGAGAGAGATCAAACCCTAGTTTCACCAAGAAAAATCACCATAGGCATCAAGATAACAATCATCCAAGAGGTGTGAATCACTTCTCCTCATCCATTCACCAAAATATATCACCATAAAACATTTTCATAAGAGAGAAACAACATAATGCCTAAGAATAGTGAAAATTTCAGCCAAGTACTTCTCACAATAAGAGAGTTATGTTATGAAATGAGATTCACATGATATCTATTTATAAAAAAGTATTAAAACATAGTTTTTCCACTTACCAAGGGTAAAACATAAGATAAGGGGTCAACAACCCTTATCTTATGCCTTGAATCAAATAATAATATTTAATTTTCACTTTAAGACAATAGAAACCCTAAAAACGAGATGGCATCACCCATTTAGGGGACGTTTTGACACTTTGAGTAAGTCATTGGAGAAGAGAATGGAGGTTGTTTGGGATCCCTGGGCCTCCTCATCATGTGCTAGGGTAAATCCATGTCTCCTCCAGTCCAAATATGCCAAGTGTCAATGTGCAATAACTCCATCATGACCAAACCCCCTCAAGCATGACGTCAAGCCTCAAAAGGTGACATTTTGCCTCTCCTAGGAAAGTTGTTTGGATAATAGGGGTTGGATAAGATCCTCCATGATGCCATGTAAGACTCCAAAGGCATGTCTTTGTGATCCTATGTACATGCCTACAAGATCTAACCTATGGGATTCTTGCCCCATGGAAGCCCAAGCTAGGCTTGTTCTCCCAAAACTAGCCACAAAGCAAGGTCTTGCAAAACAAAAGGGTACGCCCTCCAAAGATCGCAAGTCAAAGATGTCATGACAACAGTAAACCACATATAATAATAAAGGAACCTAAACATGTGCATCAAAACTACCTCATCAAATTAAACAAAT
>SNQJ01S0044612.1:36241-55475 GCA_010110895.2 Picea sitchensis | reverse complement strand
TGATTGAGGTAGTGGGTATGTGACAATTATCTATGAAATTCATATCTATAATATGGTTCTTGTTAGTTATTGTTTTTCATGACATATGTCTCTTTTATTTATGTTGTAGCATGAATCTTGAACTCTGCATGTGAATATTGCATGCCTCTTTATTAATTAGAAATTTATCTGAATTCAAAACTAGTTTAGAAGTGAGTTTTGAGGTAGCGTGCCCAGCCTGTGGGTGGTTGGGTATGTTACCACTTGAAGTAGTGTAGCTCAGCCTAGAGTTGACTGGGTATGTTACAGATTGGTATCATATATTCAAGTTGAAACACTAGATTGGTATGGGCCAGAACTGTGGATAGGGTATTATGGTTAAAAATGGATATGTCCTTGCGATCTTAAAACTCAGGAGAGATAGTGCTGCATAGATCGCACAAAATCCATAGTGTCGTGTGGTCATCTATCCTTTGTAAAGGCTTGTAGAATCATGATCATCCATTTTTTATTTCAGGAGTGATCACAATCATTGATCGAAGCCAAGCAGGAGATGGAAAACTCTGGAACTTCACCTCTTCGATGATTATTGGAGACAAGGAAGAAGCGTGAAAAGGCCAAAGTTGCGAAGTCCCACCGATTGTCCGATAAGATAGGAAGATTAAGTGAAATCTCAGTCATTGATCATAGTCATCCAACGTTGACCCTATGGATGTAAGAAATTTTAGCCTCCATAAATCCTGAAGGCTAAAGTTGTGAAGTCCCGCAGGTCATTTGATCTAATAGGAATTCAGGAGTAATGCAAGTCGTAGATTCAAAGTGGAAGGATAGTGAAGTTTCGGGACTTCATAACTTCACCAATTCAGTCATTACTGGAGAATGGGAAACTCTACGAAGTGTCGAAGCCCTGAAGTGTCGAAACTACGAAGTGCCGAAACCATGAAGTGAAAATCCATAGTCCACGAAATCACACAGATTGTTAGAGTTGGAGCAGAGGAATGTGGATCATCAATTTGATTGATGACATGTCATAGGCCATGTGCTAGGGGTAATTTGTGGGGACATGTGTCACCAGGATTCAATACCTTTTGGACCCTGACTTGTTCATTTTTTAGTGACATGTGTCACACATTCCATGGGTTTACATCACCATAGGTGACATCAACATACCATGTCATCTCCAGGAGTATGGCCTCCAAAGGTGTCCAACGTCTCTACCATTGAAAGTGCCAAATACTAGAGTTGTTAATTCACATATACCATCGATCTAATATCCCTTCAGGACCTTTCTCAACCATTAGATCAAGTAGTGGAACAATGTCATAATAAATTTGACAGGTATCACTCTAGGGGAGTTGAATGACTCAAGATTTGAAATGTCCCATAGTCTCGGAATGTCGAAGTTATGAATTGATTAAGGACCATCCATCCCAACACTTGATTAATTCCTAGCCATCATATTAAGGTAAGTGGAAGGATAATGCAAGCAGGGGGGTTAACCAACGGTAAGTGGTCATCATCACTTTATGACCGCTTCAGTATGTATAACTCCAAAGGAGTTGAGAAACTCGTGAGTGGTAATGTCCCAAAGTTCTAGAGTAGAGAATTCACGCGGGCCATTGATCTAAGACTCTMTAGGATTCCTTGTGACTGTCTAATTAAACAATGGAAGGATAGGGTAAGTTCTTCGATGGGTAAAAATCTGGGGGAGTTGAACGACTTAAGAATTGTAATCTCCTGGAGTCCYGGAGAGTCGAAGTCTCGAACTAATTAAGGACTGTCCATCCCAGTTCTTGATTAAGTCACATTTGTTGATCTTTTTGAAGCCTCCATATGGGGAGGTATTGTCCAGTCAATGGGATATTAAATCTCGACCTTGCGATCTTCTAGTGGAGTTAATAGAAGGGTTTCAATGAATTTTACTCTGGGATAAGTTGGAAGATTGAAAAGGGAGAATAGACAAACGACGAAGTCTGAAGGACTTGGTCCTAGTGTCGATCTCATGATAAGGTAAACGGGTCAATTAGAGGCACGAAGGGCCTAGACGTAACCAAGCCCTTATACATTGTGTTCAAACAAGCTCCTATGTAGAAGAATAAAGAAGAAGGTGCTAAAGAGTGAATAAGCTTGTGTTTTCAAGTTGTGGTCACATCAAAAGTGGTTTGAAGGAAGTGCCTCTGCAAAATTCAAATTTTGTACCAATTAAAGGAGATGTGGAATATTTCGACAAGATCCTGTTGAAAAGAAAAAGAAAAGGGGTTGAAAGTGATTTTTCGGGAAGCCATAACTTTTAGCTCATATATCGAATTGGGGAAAGATGATTCAGAGGAGAATAACATGGAATTTTTATAATATGGAGAATGATAATATATTTCTTCATGAATTGAGAATAAAAAGGACATGTAGCATTGTTTGGAATTTTTTTTTTATAATATGCATAATCCTAACAAAATGGTTGCTTGCACATTTTGTAGAATTATGGGGTGTAAACAAATCAGTTTAGTATAAGAATGCATATTCAATAAATGGAAGAAAGAGAGGGAGATTACAACCATAATAAAGAGGCCAAAGGTCAAAATATCTGTGTTGGTAACGTAGATACAAAATCCAATGGACATAACGATAGAGGGGAGAAAGAAACATTGATAGAGACTATGAGAAGCCTGAAAACAAAAGTGTAGAGTGACAAAGAAGATAATGTGAGACTAACAAGAAAACAAAATCAGATAAATGCTCAAGTGATTCAAATCTTAAATCAGTTGCATAGGCAAACAAATAATGGACCAAACTCAAAACATGAGGAAGAGGGAAGATGCCATGAAAGAAGAGATAACCGTAGAAGAGATGGTTATTCAAGAAGTGCTAGCAGAACTCATAGATATCACTCACTTCCCTACTCAACAAGGAAATTTTATGCATATGAAGATTCCATAAGTAGTCCAGAGGTGTCTCTTGTTAGGAACCAAAGAAGATGACATGAATTGGACAATTTACAAGGAGATATGGGGAATCTTAATCCACCATCCTTTGATTTTGAAAGAGAAAGGGAAGATGATGTTGAAGCATGGTTTCTTAGACTCAGGAGGTATTTTCAATTACATAACTACTCATCCAACCTAGAAGACAAAATTGTGACATACCATTTACATGGGAAAGTTGTTATGTGGTGTGATTAGATGAATAAATATGAGCACATTAATGAAGTAGGATCACTTGGAAATAGTTGAAGAAATATTTTCAGAAGGAGTACCTTTTAGATCATTTCTATGACAAGAAAATGTAGGAGTTATTTGAACTTAGGCTAGGAAGCATGACCATAGAAAAGTATGAAAATAAGTTATTGGGCCTGCTATAGTATGTGGGGTTTATAAAATATGAGAAGGTGAAAATATAAAGGTTTTTGAGTGGACTGCCATCCTTTTATAAAGAGAATATTCAATATGATGAACCCAAGACTTTGACTGAGACCATTAGGAAGGATAAGTACCTGTATGATCAAGGAAAAGTTAGAGAATCCATGTATAAATATTGGAAGGATAAGAAGAAGGAGAAGTCTGACCAAAGAAAGAAAGGATTAAAAACTCCTTTTGGTAGAAATATCCCAAATAAAGATCAAGCCGACCAATATTCTAAGGATGAATCCAAGAGAGAAGAATCCTTGGAAAAAAGGGGAAGACCACCAATCCAATGTTCGGGATACAAAGAATAAACCGTGTACAAGGATTTCCCTCACATAAAGGACAAATTGAAGATTGTGCACAACATCCAAGAGGCTACAACAGTAGAAGACATGGGAAGAATATATGTAGCCTTAGATGATCGACAAGCAAAGTACAAATCCAATATGATTGAGGTGTAAGGTTAGATCATTAATCAACCTATTTCTATTTTAATTGATTCAAGAGAAAGTTATTGTTACATTGATCATAAAATAGTGGATAGATTACATTTGGAGAAAAGTAAACTTGAAAAATTAAGTTTGGTTCATCTAGCCACCGAAACCAAAAGAAGAATCTATGATATGGTCATAGGTTGTTCCATAAGTATTAATGGTGTGAATACTAATGATGATATAAATATTATACCATTGGGGTCTTATGATATTCCAATTGGAATGGATTGGTTAGACAGACATCATGTTGTCCTAGATTTTCATAATAGGACATTTACATGTCTTGATGAAGAACGAAAACAAAGAACTGTGAAAGGAGTTCCAAGACCCATCTCTATAAGGGAGATTTCATCCTTATAACTGAAGAGATGTTTCATAAAAGGATGTCAATTATATGCAACCCATGTGGAGGAGCCAAAAAATACAAAGGGGCCAAGCCTTGAACAATTTTCGGTACTACAATAATTTGAAGATATATTCCAAGAAATATTAGGGTTKCCACCAAAGAGGGAGATACATTTCTCTATTGATTTAGTKCCATAAGATACCCCAATATAAAAAACGCCTTACACAATGAGTACACTAGAKTTAAAAGAATTGCAAATGAAGMTGGAAGAATTGTTGAAGAAAGGGTACATACATCCAAGTGTTTCACCTTGGGGAGCACCAATATTCTTTGTCAAAAAKAAGGATGGAACTTTGAGGCTATGTATTGACTTTCGAAAGATGAATAAATCCATTATAAATAACAAGTACCCTCTACCYAGAATTGATGACCTCTTTGATCAACTAAGAGGGGAAAATATATTTTCAAAGATAGACTTGAGATCAAGGTACCATCGGGTAAGAATCAAAGAAGAAGACATCAATAAGACAACTTTTAAAAGAAGGTATGGGAATTATGAATTTGTAGTGGTGGCATTTGGACTATCCAATGCACCATCTTTCTTTATGTGCTTAATGAGTGGAATATTCAGAAATTATTTGGATAAGTTTGTCATAGTATTCCTGGACGACATAATTGTCTATTCTAATTTAGAGGAAGAGAATGAACATCACCTAATATTGTATTTCAAGTGTCGAGGGAACATCAGTTGTATGCCAATATTATAAAGTGTTCTTTTTACCAACATATCCATTACTTGGGACACATTATTTAAGAACAAGGTATATCAATAGATCCAGAGAAGATTGAAGCCATTAGAGGGTGGCCAACACCTAGGAATGTTTCATAAGTTAGATATTTTATGGGATTATATGGTTACTACAGAATATTTATAGTAGGGTTCTCTAAGATTTCTCATCCCATCACTTCTTTGCAAAAGAAGGGAATTAAATTTGAATGGAAATTTGAGTGTGAAGAGAACTTTAATTTGTTGAAAGAATTACTTACTTGTGCACTTATTTTAAATATTGTTGACCCAAATGAAAGTGTTGTGGTATGTACAGATGCATGCAAGGAAGGATTTGATGGATTCCTCACTCAAAATGTCATTGATTATGAGTCCAGAAAGCTTAAAGAACGTGAGAGGAACTATGCCACACATGACTTGGAACTTGCTTCCATTGTTCACACATTGAATATGTGGAGGCATTATCTCATGGGGAAGATATTTGAATTAAGAACAAACCATAGTGGTTTGAAATATATTTTTTAACAACCAACTTTGAATGCCAAGAAAACAAGATGGATGGAATTTTTAAGTGAATATGATTTTGACATCAATCATATCAAAGGAAAAGAAAATAAAGTTGTCGATTCACTTAGTATAAGAGTACATCGCATGCATGCTACAACCATTAGTATGCACCAATCATATTTAAAAATAAGAATTTTAGATGTTGTTGTTACAGATCAACATTACCTATAGGTAAAAGAAAGCTTATAGCAAGAAAATGTACAACAAAAAATTAAAGATTATGCGATGAAGGAAGATGGATTACTTATGCATAAATATAGAATTTATGTTCCTAGTTCCAGAGAACTTACGAATTTGGTATTAAAAGAAATTCATAATGTTCCATATGTTGGACATCTCAGTTACCAAAAAACAATTGTAGCAGTAAGAAGGCAATTCTTTTGTCTAGGAATGAAAAAAGATGTTGTTGATTATATTTCCATATGTATGGAATGTTTGAGAGTGAAGGCTAAGCATAGGCACCCAGTGGGTTTGATACAACCATTACCAATTCCAGAGAAGAAATGGGAAGTGGTAACCATTGATTTTATAACTAAGTTTCCAAGGACATAAAGACAACATGATTCAATCATTGTAGTGGTTTATAAATTGACAAAGGTTGTTCATTTTGTTCCTATAAAAACGACTCATACAACATCTAATATTGCAGAAATGTACATGAAGGAGATTTATAGGTTGCATGGGATACCTAAGGTAATTGTTTCAGACAGAGATACAAAGTTTACATCAAATTGCTAGAGGGGATTGTTTAAAGGATTTGGTACAAATATGATTATCACAATATACCATCCACAGTTATATGGGAAGACAAAGAGAGTCAACCAAGAAATTGAAGACATGTTGAGAATGTATGTGATGGACAAGCCATATAAGTGGGATGATTACTTGCACTTGGTTGAGTTTTTCTATAATCATGGGTATCAAGATTCATTGAAAATTGGCCCATTTGAAGCTTTGTATGGTAGGAAATTCAATACTCCAGTGATTTGGGACAACCCAATAGACATAGTGGTACTTGGGCCAGAATTTCTCAAGGATATCAAAGACCAGATGATTAGAATTAAGCAGAATATAAAGGTAGAAAAAGATAGACAAAACATTTGCACAGATAAGAACAAGATAACTAGAGAATTTAAAGTGGGGGAGAATGTGATTTTAAAAGTGAATCCCAAGAATATCTCTTTGAATTTGGGTAGTTGTACAAAGCTAGCAACCAGATATTTTGGTCCATTTGAGATATTGGAAAAAATAGGGTCAGTTGCATACATGCTTGCATTGCCTTCTTCTAGTAATGTGAATAATGTATTTCATGTCTCTTTCATAAAAAAATATGTACATGATCCTAACCATGTTATTGATTTGCATCAAATTCAGATAGAGAGAGAGGGATACTTTCAGGTCCATCCAATGCGAATATTGGAAAGAAAAGTCAAAATGATCTGAAATCGAGTTATAGAGTTGGTAAACTTCCAGTGGAATTGCTACAATCTTAAAGATGCTACTTGGGAGAATGAAGATGCCACGCGGATAGAGTACCTGCAACTTTTTGAATAAATTTTGAAATTTTGATTTATGTTTTGTATATGCACTAAGAACAGTGCCAAAATAAGGGAGAGGGGAATGTAATACCTCGGTTTTGAKCCCCATATTAAATAATTTATTTTGCTAATTTATGAAAGGATAGAGTTCCCAAAAAATTAAAAGAATCCATTGTGCTTAGGAAATTTAATGTTTTTTATCATTATTAATAATAAATACATCACTGGCTACTAGACGGACAAGGACAAGATTTATAGGGGAATATGATTCCAAAAGAGAGGGGTCTTCAAGGGATAAGTATTTATTTTATATTTTATTTATCCATAATGGTTTTAATGGAAAAGAGTTGTTAAATGAGATTCTTGGGTAAGGCCATGTTCTTGTTGATTTGCAAATAAATATATAAACCCATCTTGTGGGTTGTTTGGGGGTTCTTCTTCACTCACTCACTCATTGTTCATTGTTCAAAACTTTCATTTTTCTCTCTCTCCATTCAATATTTCACCCATTCGTCATTCATCATTCGTGTTTTTCACTTGGGAAGGAAAAATGAATTGTTGGAGAGGATCTGTGGTTTTGTTGGCTATAATGACTATTGGTGCATTCCAACTATGAATTAATTCATGCATGTCTAAGATGCACTGACATGCTTTAAGTTTTTCCCACAACGACGAATCCTAAGAGTCCCAGCATGGATATTCTTAACTAGATGAACATGAGCCCTGGAAAGAGGTGGAGAACCTGAGGGACTTCATGGCAGAGAAGGGGGTTCATTCTATTAGGTTGTGTAGGCTAGGTAGAAGATAGATGGTGTGCTTTGGATCGATGTGTATGATGAAAATCCTCTGAGATATTGAGTGTTGACTGGTTTGGGAAGATGAGTGACCCTCTGGAACCATCCTTATGGATTCATAGCCCTAGCTTGAGGGTGACATTATTGTTGATACTTGGAACAACAATGTCTACGATTAGGTGGAATTTCCTTGGTATGGATCCAGTTGGTGATTCGTTTAATTAAAGATAAGTGTTATTTATCATGGATTTATTTACCTGTATATTTATTCCACTGTGTATTTATTTATCTATAAAATTCGTATCTATAATATGCATGCTTGTTGGTTATTGTTTTACATGACATATGTCTCATTTTTTTGTGTTGTAGCATGAATCTTGAAATTTGCATGTGAATATTTCATTCATCTTTATTAATTAGAAATTTATCCAAATTCAAAAATAGTTTAGAAGTGAGTTTTGAGGTAGCATTCCCAACCTGTGGGTAGTTGGGTATGTTACCACTTGAAGTAGCATAGAACGACCTAGTGGTGGTTGGGTATGTTACATCAATCCTCAGATCCTTTGCATCAGAGTGCCTAAACCAAGGATACTAAGTCTCCTTCTCCACGATCGATGGACCAGATCGTTCGACGCCCATCCCGATGGATCCGATAGTCCTAATTATTCCTTGGGGCCTCATCATCAGAATGGATATACTCTAGGTTTCCAGGGATACACATGATTGCTTCATTTTTCTGAATTCAATGATTGTGATTCCTTCTGGGAAATACATGGTTTTTCTTATGTTTAAGAGTCTATTTCATGACTTAACCAATTCAGGTATTTCTCAAGTAAATTACAAAGGTGTACTAGGCATTATAGCATATGCAGAAACCTTTCCACTCCAGCTAAGGCTCTCATACTTCACCATTTTACATGGATAATTTACGTCCAATGACCTTTCCATACAAATTCAGGGTGTATCCAACCAGATTTGTGCAAGGTTACGCTAAATAACAACTATGAAACCAATCAATTATATAGAATACTTTGCATACAAGAAAGAGTATATAATATCTCAGTAATAAGTGTTTATATGGACATTCCTATGAAAGTAAACATGGTGTAGTACACATAATAATTACATAGACTATTCTCATGCAAAAAATTGTACAGTCCTAAGCATTTTTAGTAGCAAATATACAAAAGTATAATTCCAACATCCACTACCCATGACAAAAAATGCATAATTACAACTCATGTGAAAATCTAACCACAATTATACTGAATCATGTTAAGAACAATAGTTATCCATAATAGGAGAACATAAATATTTCATACTAATTTTAACAAACACATGGTAGACACTTATCTGAAAAAATAATCCACCAACTACATCCAGACCTCCAACTTTCCTCCCATCCTTAGACTCCGTTGCTTATAACTCAATAGAAGGTCACCCTTGAGCTGAGGCTTAAAATACACTTGGGAAAAGTAATTCCTAACCAGCAAAGGTCTCACAACAACAAAAATGCTCAAATCAGGTGTTGAATGTTAAGAAGAAAACCAGAAACCTCTTTTCCCCATACGTTTGTCCCACCTCTGGAAGTTTTCCCCTTCTCTGCTCAACATTCCTTTGGCTAACCCACTTCCTTTCCAAGGCTTCAAAAACAGATTGGGAAGGAAAAATTAGAACCTTCTATCCTATATTATCACCTTGGGGAACCAATTCCCAGCATTTCTCTTACCTAGAGATAATTCCCACAGGCCAAACAACTCATCTATTCAGCTTAACTAATATAAAACCCACCCCAAAGCTTCCTCAACTCAAGTATGGAGATGGAAGTAGGTACAGATAGTAGTAGCAAGGAGATGGTACGAATGATTGATCCATAAGATGGAATGGTTGAATGATCGAATGATAGGGGGAATGCACTAATATTTTCCCATTTTATTTGCATGTTCATGAGATGTTGCTTGTCATCTCAAGAACTCCTTTTTGAACCACTTGGTGACTTGTTTCCAATCTTTAAAGGCTTAGGATAAATACCTATCTATGATTTTTGGCCTTAGGAATTATTTAATAACATTCATTGGCTTAATCCCCTCATGTATTATCCCCTTCCCAAACTCTTAGCTCTATTTCCCTTCTAGTGGAATTTATCACCCCATACTCTTTTACTACTGTCGGGATGGTCTGCAACAATGATGGTTTTCATTAAATTGAGGTTTGATTACATAGACAGAGATGGCTCATTGGCCCCATTACAGCTTTTCATCTTTTGGCCTCTTAACCACATACCTGCATACAAAAACACATATATACAAGGCACTCTAGCCAAAACGTTCATATCTCAGCAACCTATGTGCTCATTTCTATTTACATTACAATTGGGGTTGGATTAGGCCTAGAGGTGATTATACAATGGACTTATCAAATCCTTGTGATATTTTGAAATAAGGTATCCATCAAGCTTCCCTAAATATCCTCAAGACTTTTGGATTCCTGTATTATTTATTATTTATTAGTTTTGTATTTTCTAGTTCATTTCTCACTGGTAACCCACCCATTATGAAAAGAATTGAGGTGTTTAATAGTAGTAGCAGAATAAGTAGAGAGTGGTGATGAAAGAGAAAAATAGTAGTAGAATAAGGAGATGGTAGCGACATAAAAAAATAAATTTTGGAATGATTGCAACTAAAAACGATAGGGAGTGTGTGTCATTATGTATCTTAAATGATAACAAATAATGGTGATGACTTATTTGGCTGAAAATTAAATCATGGATGATGTCAGGGTATATAATTTTAAGACTTACCCTAGGGGTATTACAACAATGGACTTATCAAATCCTTGTGATATTTTGAAATAAGGTATCCATCAAGCTTCCCTAAATATCCTCAAGACTTTTGGATTCTTTCATATTATTTATTATTTATTAGTTTTGTATTTTCTAGTTCATTTCTCACTGGTAACCCACCCATTATGAAAAGAATTGAGGTGTTTAATAGTAGTAGCAGAA
This sequence comes from Picea sitchensis, assembly GCA_010110895.2. Classification (NCBI taxonomy): domain Eukaryota; kingdom Viridiplantae; phylum Streptophyta; class Pinopsida; order Pinales; family Pinaceae; genus Picea; species Picea sitchensis. Next base: position 44,568 of record SNQJ01S0044612.1, on the reverse strand, counting down.
TAAGTAGAGAGTGGTGATGAAAGAGAAAAATAGTAGTAGAATAAGGAGATGGTAGCGACATAAAAAAATAAATTTTGGAATGATTGCAACTAAAAACGATAGGGAGTGTGTGTCATTATGTATCTTAAATGATAACAAATAATGGTGATGACTTATTTGGCTGAAAATTAAATCATGGATGATGTCAGGGTATATAATTTTAAGACTTACAAATATGGTGACAAGGCTTCCAAATTGAATAGTCATGATGGTTTGAATTATTGGGACCATGTGGAATTCATGTGGTGATTAAAGTTGCAGCTTCCTAAAAATAATTTCGACCCCCCCACCCTTACCCCTACAAAAATATCATGCCTATCCTTGGGAAAATATTCCAGAAAGGATTAAAATACTAAAACAGGCATTGGTAAATTTCAAAGGATAACCATAAGCACCCACTAGTTATCCAAAACAAATGAAGAAGAGCATACCTTCACTTACCTATGAAAAAATGAAACCTCTACGACAATGTAGTTGGTTAATCCAGAATTAATTACAGAGGTCTGGCTAGTGGGGCTTGAAACCAAGGATCCAAAGCAAGGTTCTATTTCAACTATTAAGTGTTGAAGATATGTAGTTACAATGACTAGGAGGGTTTTTTAACCATTAGGGAAAGACACATGATCTATAGTATTTGAATTATTCCATAGTATTCTAGTGAATTCATACTAGGAATATTGTATGTCCTATGATATTTCTTGTGAAAGATGGGTTGAAAATTCTCAAAACAATCTCCTAGTTAATGGATATTTCAAACGCATGCTAGATATGCAACAAGTAAAAACATGATGCTGGATTATGAAGTCTATAATAGAATATTAAAGAAGGTCCTCATACTAATTTATGGTTTAGTAACATAACTGATGAGCTTAATAGAAGACTTTCAACCAAGTAAAATCTTATATTAGGGCCTACAAAGAAAATAAATTAACACAAACAATAGAATTGCAATGAACCAGAAAGATTTTTGGACGTAGACCTAGTCAGGAGAAAAGGCTATTTTTGGGAAGAGAAGCATGAAAGGAGGAAATGAAAGTTGGAAGGAAAAACAACACGTGTGAAGGAAGCATGTGAGGCGTGCATGAAAGGAAGACCTAACGATGTTAGGGTTAGGTTTTTTGCAATGTATTGTAATGGATGATGAGCCAATAATATAAATAGGTAGTTCTTAGAGGAAGGAGAGAGAGAGAGAGGGAGGGAGAGAGGAGATAGAGAGGACGAGAGAAGAGAACGGATGGAAAAGAGTTGTAAGAACTGTATTATTCAATAAGTTGGTGAGATATAAAGCAGTGAGGGAATCGATCCTGAGGGTTAGATCTTAGACTGAGGAGGCTGGTGTGATCTAGTTAGCCTCATAGGGATCGGGAAGCCTGTTGAGCGGGTAATATCTAAGATTGTAAACACGCATGATGTGACATATTACTACACCATAATAAAGAGCTTGAGAGCCAGATATTTGTGGACGTAGACCAGGAGGGGGTGAACCACAGTAACACCTATGTTGTGTGAATGAATGTATGTGTATTTATTGTTGTTAAGTGGTGAATGTTAGAGGAATGAATTAACTAGTTAGATATGGTATTTCACATGCATGAATAAAATGACTTCTATAATAAAATGTTAGACTAAATAAATAAATATTACATGAAACAACCACATATCTCCACTCATTCCCAGGTTGAAAACACCTGAGTATTGCAGCCACCCATAGAGCTATCTCGGGTGAGACTATGCAGTACACCCTATGTGTTGCGTTGCCTTCTAGTCTACTAGGGGGGGCGATAGTTTTAGAGGGATTTTGTTGGGATCTTATTAAATTTGAATCGGGGTCAATCAATGACAGTAAGTTTGAATCAGAGTAATCAAATAATAAAGTAGAAGAGTAAAAACCAACAAGTGGTTCTGTTTCCAGTTGGTTGGAACATGATGGGATTGAGTATATGAGATTTGTGGAAGACGCATCAAAAGAATGCCTGATCAGACGATAAGACGTTGGAAGAATGAGAATCTAAGAGGGGATGTTGAGACCGTGGAATCCAATGAAGGCAGAGATAGAGAGTTGGCTGAAAACAAAGGAGTTGGATTTTGCGCAGAAAGATAACATAAATCCAAAGTTGACACAATGCAAATATCTAGACAAGTATGTATTCAACGACTTACATGAATTATTTTTCTGTGATTTCCCACATGTGTTTCACGAGTGGATAAAAAGGTTGAACTAAAACCATCGTACAAATCAGATCAAAAAACCAGAGTGGAATCCTAAAGAGATCACATAGTTACAACAAGTTGACAATAAATTCACACATGCAATAGATTTTTGGTTAGACAACATTGTTGTAGGATTTATCACAGAATTTGCAGTAGATACAACGAAGTATTACTGCACAATAGAACAAGAGTTCTTGAAGGGACCTCTAGGTAGGTATACCAGATTGTTATTTACTTGTATTAAGATATTACTATATAAAAAAGGTGTAATGACAATGGTGTCAGATAGCTAAACTTATTTGCATGCATGGGGGAAGAAATGATAGGAGAAGGAGAAATGGATAAAGAAAATAAGGAGGAGGCCTTTGACCCAATTATGATGGATGAAGACCAGATCAAGAAGATCATGGAAACAACTGGAAGAACACGCAGTGGAGTACCCTACCAATATAATATGAACACCAAAAAGAGATCTGTAGCCACGAGGGAGGGCTTGGAAAGTGATGAAGAAGAGGTAGAGGATCTTCGGGTTGTGGAGAAGATTAAGGAAATCATGCATGCGACATATGAGAGGAATAAGAGAGGTCCAAGAGAGGGAATAGAAGGTATCACTCTTATCCATATTAGTGTCAATGTGGAACCCATAAACCCATGTGAGACTAATACACCAAAAGAACACCACCATTTAGACAACCAAATTTTGAGAGAAGGAAGACAATAGGAAGTACATATACACAAGGAGAAACAACTGGGGAATCCAGTTCAAGAAGAATTAGTCAATTATCTACACCACACGAAGGTAGTAATTCAACATTCAGGATGGAAAGACATGATCCCACCATAAGATTACCAGAATTTAAATGAGAGGCATCGGAGGACCCCGAGAAGAACTTGTTTATTTGTGAAAATATCTGGGAAGCAAAACAGATCACAAATTAGGACACTAAACTTGTGCAGTTATCTATGATGCTAAGAGATCATGCACTGTATTGGTACATGAGTTTAGCTGCAAACAATCTGCCAAGGACAACCAAAACAATTGGAGATATAAAAAATATATTGATAAATGAATTCCAAAATCCTAGTTCAGAGGATAAATACATGAATGAGATGATATAGATTAGAGAGAAACCAAGAGAATATGTATGGGAGATTGACCAGATACTCAAACGATTGAAGGGAAATATGAAGTATGTCATGAAAGATATGCAGCATAGGCATTTGTTTGTCAATTCATTTCTACCACACTTGAAATACCCTTTGCGACAATAGAAGTTTCAAACCCAGGAAGAGGCTCTACAAGCAGCCCTACGACTGAAAGAGAAGAAATATCAGAAGACACATCAATCCATAGAGGAGTTGAAGGAGGATCTTAAGAACTTAACATTCAAGCTAAATGAGAACAAAGGTAAGCACAAAAGAGAAGTCGTTTGGTGTACCATATGTAGGATATAAGGACACCATAAGCATGAATGTCCAACATTCACACAGTACATGGCAGCAGGAATGCCAAACCCATTTCCAACAGGAGGACTATGGTGTGAGATCTATAAGAAATAGGGGAATGATCCATATCACCACCAAATGATGAAGAAGTACCAGATAATACCTAAGAGTTCACATTACAACTTTTACAAGTCAGTAGGCCATGATGACAAGGACTGCAGGACCATGGACCTGATGAGGGAAAGAACATCAGATGCTTACAGGGTGCAGGCTAAAATGATGACTGATCCAACCACACCATAGTTTAACCAAGTACCAGCCCCTTATAACACTACGCAACAGTAGTATAACACTGTGTAGAAACAATATAACATTGTGTAGCCGTAGTACAATATCGCACAACCACACTATAATCCCTCGTAGTATAACTAGGTTCCCCAGTACAATGCATCATGAGGAGATAGAGTTGGCTATAGAGGTGCAAGAAGAGGAAGAGGAGGCTTTGGAAGAGGCAGAGGACTAGTGGTATGCCACAACTGTCAATAAACAGGACATTATGCAAGAGAATGTCCACTTTCACCTATGACATGTATGTATTTTCGCACATCAGATCATGACATAGAATAATGCCTTACACTATTGGGGAAGATCCAGGAAAAGAGAAATCAGAACAATCAAAATGTTCAGTGAATTTCGGTGGAGGCAAGGGATGAAGGAAGAAACATCAACATATTTACGTGGGAGGAGCTAAGACAGGAAACGACATAGTAAGACAAGATCCAACACAACACCAATGGGTTAAGAAGAATGTTGAACCAAAGAAGCAGTTTGATGTGCAGAAAGAAAAGGAGATATTCAAGCAGGCCAAACAATAATTCGTGAATCCAGAAGGTGCATTGACATCAACTGCACAACATAATAAGGAAGTAACAATGTACGAGATGTCTCCATCACTGGATCATGCCAAAGAAGCACATCCCCTGGGACAAGTAAGTACGATTAAGGGTTTTTTGCAATCCTGTGTTAAACTACCAAATGATCCATCATTTGTTAAAATGTTACAAAATATGATATAAATATGCAACATAGAGGTAGAAGGAAAGCTATAATAGAAAACAGTTAATCATCTACATACAAGGAGGAGAACAAGCAAAGAATTCAAATTGAACGCCAACATTGGAGATTTCAACATGGGATATATTATACTGGATTTAGGATCCAAAGTAAATGTATTACCCAAGAAGACATGGAAATGTATGGGAGAGACCACATTAGGATATTCACCTATTCATCTAAAACTAGCAAATAAACACAAAGTTCTACCAATTGGAAGACTAAAAGGGGTGACAATAGATCTAGATGGAATGCGCACTAAAGCTGATTTCGAAGTAATAGAGATAGTGGATGGCACAACACCTTATCCAACATTTCTTGGCTTAGATTTGGCATTTGAAAATCAAGCCATAATCAAATTAAAGAAGAGGAAGATGGCATTCGATTCAGGAGAATAAAAATTTATTGTGCCATTGCATCCATCAGAAGGGGAATGGTTTGTAAAACCTACTTGCTTAGACTTAGAGGAAATTAGCTAGTTGTACAGAAGAACTACATGAGAAGAAGATTATGTGAACCTAACTGCAGATCGGGTACTCAGTTGGAGAATCATCACCTCATGCACGTAAGAATCAGATACAGGCTTAAATAATTGGCAGCAGAGGTTACACGAAGTCTCCACAAGAAGATGCGCAAGAATGGACCATGCAGTAAGATGGGTGGGTATGGAGATAAGGGAACCTCCCGACTTCCATGGGATGAATGAATTAGAAGCGTTCTTAAAATGATATGAAGATGAAGTGTTAGAAAATAAGAGGCTCTTATCCCTAGATATAAAAATCAAGGAAAAAACTACAAGATGGTGGGGTGCACACAAAGAAACATTCAAGGATTGGTACAAATGTAAGCAGTTACTACACATTATATTTGGCATTGAACAAGGAATCAACCAACTGAAAAAATATGACGAACATGGGGCACCAGCATAAAACTTGGAGAAGTGCACAACTCTATGGAGGATGACACCACCAGAGGAATGGCCTCATCATTTTGTTCACACATTAGAAGGGATTCCAACAAACTGGTATACAGACTAGGAATTGCACAAAGGAACTACAGACTGGACAACTAGTCTGCGCATAGCAACAATTACAAACATGACAGAGTGAGGAACAATACAAGAAAGGCTAGGTCATCTGATGATCATGGAAGAAGATAGGATTCTAGCAGGGTTTCACAAAGACGTACGGAAAGCAAGGGACAAATCTTGGCATGATAGATATATCAAGAGGAAAAATTTCAAGGAGGGAGACCTAGGCTTGGTGTACGACAGTAAATCTCTTCAACACCCACGAAAACTTATAATGCATTGGTTAGGACCATATGAAGTAAAGACTATCACAGATGGGGGAAATGTACAGTTGAAGGATTTGGGAGGAACAAAACTCAGAGGAAGGATCAATGGGAGTCGACTAAATCTATATAGGGACAGTCGACCTCCTAACACTTGAAGAAAAAAATGCACCAGACAACAAAGGACTACAGGCAACAACAGAGGGGTTACCATGCCAGACAACATAGGACAACACCTAGCTAAAATAGCGGTAGTGCGCCAAAATGAAAATGTCCATGTGCATCGGCCAAATAACATAATGCACACTTGGAACAACGAGCACGTCGAAGAAAGGACCAACGATCAAAAAAAGGAAGAAATTGCGGAAATGGTGGTTATGACAAATAAGTGCCAACTGGAGATGTATATAAAAATTGAATGAAAAGAATTGTCAATGGGACGTCGCATTCATCACCCCAAATGGCGATGTCAAGGAACAAAGGAAGCAGGAAGAAGCAAGGCAAATTGAGGAAATGGAACGAGAAGTCAACGCAGTTGTTGACTTGTTTGATAGAGGAGAACAACTATGGAAAAAGATGGAGGAGAATGAACAAGTATAGTAGTGGGACCAGGAAGAGGAAAATATAATCACAACTATCCAGGACCTCAAGCAGAGGCATAAAATGATGAATATCACCAAGCGCCTCAAAGGAGTACAAGATATGAAGAAGATGAAAGAAGAGCTCATAGTTGCGCAGACACAAAAGAAGGATCAACAAGATCAAATGGAACCTCTCCAAGAGCTAGCAACAGAGCTCATTGCGTGGGAAGAAGAGGCAAAGAAGAACATGGAAAAAATTCTGACAGAGTGCGTAGAGATGATCAGTGAGGAGATTACAGCGCAAGTATTGGACGCGTTCAGAGAAAAGACCGTGCAAGCTCAAACACAAGCAAGAGAACTCATAGAGAAGTTCTAGACTCTCACAAGAGTTGTTGAAGAAGAGCACAAAGTTTAGGTGGATCGAGATGAGCCACATGTCAGTGTTGGGGGCCTGTTGGACGCAGACCTAGTTAGGAGAAAATGTTATTTTTGGGAAGAGAAGCATGAAAGGAGGAAAGGAGAACTGGAAGGAAAAAAATCACGTGTTAGGGAAGAATGCGAGGTGCACATGCAAGGAAGACATAACGATGCTAGGGTTAGGGTTTTTGCAATGTATTATACTCAATGATGAGCCACACATATAAATAGGTGGTACTTAGAGGAAGGAGAGAGAGAGAGGGAGGGAGGGAGATAGGATATAGAGAGGACGAGAGTAGAGAACAAATGGAAGAGAGTTGTAAGAATTGTACTAGTCAATAATATGGTGAGATAGAAAGCAGTGAGTGACTCAATCTAGAGGGTTAGATTGTAGGTTGAGGATCCTAGTGCGATCTAGTCAGACTTGCAGGGATCAAGAATCCTGCTGAGGGGGTAAGATCTAATATTGTAAACACGCGCGGTGTGACATATTAATACACCATAATAAAGAGATTGAGATACATATCTTTGTGGACATATCCCAGGAGGGGGTGAACCACGGTAACACCTTTGTTGTGTGAATGAATGCATGCATCTTTATTATTGTTAAGTGGTGAATGTTAGATGAATGAATTAACTAGTTAGATATGGTATTTCACATGCATGAATAGAATGAATGCTATAATCATATGTTAGAATGAAAAAATAAAGATTACATGACACAACCACATATCTCCACTCATTCCCAAATTTCAAACACCTGAGTATTATAGCCACCCATAGAGTTATCTCGGGTGAGACTGTGCAATACACCCTATGTGTTGCGTTGCCTTCTCATCTACCAAGTGGGGCGATAGTTTTAGAGGGATTTTGTTGGGATATTACTAAATCTGAACCGGAATCAATCGATGTCAGTAAGGTCGAATTAGAGTAATCGAATAATAAAGTAGAAGAGTAAAAACCAACAAATATGTAATGTCTAGTTTTTCCCTCTTTTGATCTCTTTTTTGTTTTTTTCTTTTCTTTTCTTTTTATTTTCAAGCCTTATTTTCCAGTAATGTGGTTTTCAAACAAGGAATGTCTAATTATTCCCGTGAATGTTTTCACAGTTATATTTTATTTAATCCCATATATGCCAACTAGAAATTGGTTTTCTAGCATCCCAATATCCATCAACACCTAAAGTAGGCTTTAACTACTAGAATTATTGTTATTGTTATAGTTATC
>SNQJ01S0044612.1:5628-33159 GCA_010110895.2 Picea sitchensis | reverse complement strand
TTTACAACCGAGATGTTGTTTTTAGAGAGGTTAGAGATGTTCCCAAATATGAATTCCTATGAAGGAAAGAAGATCCTGAGAAAATATAGTTTGATTTGGATAATGAAAAACATGAATCAACGAAATAAGATGAATTAGAAAAAGAATAACATCATACTCTAGTATGGAGGAGATCAACGAGGAAAATAAGGAAACCTGAAAGGTATAGTACACATGATTTTCATGATAATTTTCCTTTATCTATTACTGACGATGATCCGATAACTATTAGGGAAGTAGTGAATTCAGAGGATAGTAAACTATAGAAGAATTCCATGTTTGAAGAGATGGATTCCTTGTATAAGAATGAGGCATGGGATCTAGTTGATTTTCCAACTGGAAGAATGACCATTGGAGTTAAATGGATGTTTAAGAAGAAGTTTAATGTAGAAGGAAAAGTGAATAAATACAAATCTTTGTTAGTAACAAAAGGTTATTCTCACGTAGAAGGAATTGACTTTGGTGAAATTTTTTCTCATGTTGCCAAGTTAACTTCTATTATATTTCTTTTATCTGTTTCCATTGCTTTTGATTTTTAAGTAGAACAACTAGATGTGAAGAAAATATTCCTACATGGGGATTTGGAAGAAGAAATATACATGAAGAGTCCATGAGGATTTGTAGTGAAGGGAAAGAAAGAGTTGGAATTTAAGATAAATAAGTCACTATATTGCCTAAAGCAATCACCTAGGATGTGGTACCAAACGTTTGACACATTCATCATTGGAATGGGATTTGTAAGAATCATGGATGATCACTATATATATTCCAAGTAGTTTGTTAATCACTTCATTTATGTAGTGTTTCATGTCAATGGCATGTTTGTGGTAGGTAATAACATGGATATTATCGAGTTTAAATCACAGCTATCCTATGGAAAATTTTACATGAAGGATATCAATGTTTCTAACTTCATTATGGGAATGGAGATTAAAAGAGATCATGCAAACAAGAAACTCTAGTTGAATAAGAGAAACTATGTTGAGATGATATTGCAAAGTTTTGATATGCAGGAAAGTAAAATGGTCAAGGTTCCTTTTACTATAGGTGTAAATTTATCTGCATATCAATGTCCTAAGAAACAGGAAGAGGAAGAGGACATGTCTTATGCTTCACATGCTAGTGCAGTTGGAATTTTGATGTATGCAATGATCTATACTATACCATACATTGCACATGCAGTAGGAGTTTTGAGCAAGTATATGTCAAAACCAGGGAAGGAGCATTGGACAACAATAAAGAGGGTTTTCAAGTATTTTTGTGGCACTTATAGTTATGGATTGTGCTACCAAGGAAGAATAGGATTGGACATAGTGTTGCACATAAATGGGGTATGTTGATGCAGATTGGGATGGAGATATGGATCATATAAGATCAACAAGTGGGTATGTGTTTAACCTATTTGGAGGAGCAATCGGTTGGATGAGAAAAAGACAGGTTGTAGTCACTATCAACTACATACATTGAATACATGGCATCAAATCATGCATGCATAGAAGTAGTATGGTTACATAGATTATGTTCAGGCATTGGATTGGTACAACAAGTAGTAAGGTTAGATTATGAAAGTTAGAGTGAAATCTTCCTGGAAAAGAACCCAACTTATCATTCAAAGACAAAGCATATTAATGTTCAATATTACTTTGTGAGATACATGGTTGAAGACAAGAAGGTGTTGTTGGAGAAGGTTAATGCTTTGAAGAATGTTGCAGATTCATTGACAAAATTTGTGAGCCTCGAGAAGTTCTCTTGGTGTAAAGAAATGATGGGAATTACTTCCCTATATTGTTGACTATGTAATAATGTGACCCCCTCTATGCAAAGGAAACAACAAGTAGGAGAATGTTGGGCATGTGTTATATTCTTTGCATGTTTGACAATCCCATTATAGTGTTTTTCACTATTTTTAGCAGTTTTTTAAATTAAGCCTAGATTAAGGGATTAGGAGTTTGGTAGTTGTGGAATACCTAAAATATTGTATATATTGTATTGTAAATGGTGAAATTAATACAATGAAGAGTTGAGAGGCACAACACCAAGGAAGGTTGGTTTTCTCCCGGTTAAGGGTTTCCAGTGTAAATTTGTGTGTACTATGTGTATGAGCCATTGATTAATTTTTTATTTTCTTAAGAATGTGTATGCATTTATTTACTTCTTAGATTTAAAACTTACATATAGAGCTTTCCCTCAAAGTTTGTAAATCTAGAATAAAATAAGAGAGCCCAATGTACTGCCTGGAATGTCTTATTCTTGTTCAACATATCATTATGTTTATCTCTCTATTGCTAAATAACATAAGTTTGATGTAAATTATCTTGTTGAATTTCATCTAAATCATTGATATGATCTAAATGGTTCTTTTGAGCCTTTGAAAGGTCCATCCCCACGCATAATTCATTTATTAGTGTTTTTACTTCAATTTCAATATGGAGAACCACATGGTTACCATACATGATCTCATAAGACGTGAAGCCAATGGTGTTCCTCCATGTGGTACAATTATCCCAAAAATATTTTGGAATTTTGTTGGCCTAGTCCTAGTGTTGAATCTACACAACCTTGTTCAATATGGATTCTAGAACTTTATTGTTGACTTCCACTTTCCCATTATCTTGTGGATGGTAAGGTGTGGATGTCCTATGTTGGATATGATATTGATTAATGATGGAATGAATGAGTTTTTAAGTGAATTTTCCCCTTTGATCCATGAAAAAATCCCAAATTACTCCCTATCAAACGAATATTTCATCATATAGAAAATCATCTATCGCTTGTTCTATACCCTTTGGGACTGCTTTAGCCTTAATCCATTTGGTGGTAAAATTAGTATAAACCAATATATGTAATTTCATTTTGGATGGAGGGTTGATAGGGCCTAAAAAATTTTAATTCCATTTTCAAAAGGTTCCACCATAATCTAAGTTTGTGGTGACATTTCATTAGATTGTGCAAGTTGTCCCATATGTTGAAAAAATTTCCATCTTCACACATACCTCCTAGCATCTTGAGAAATACTAGGTCAATAATACCCTATATTTAGCACCTTGTGAGAATTCCTTTTTCAATGAAGTGTCCCTCACAAGGTTCATGATGACATGATTTAAAGATGTCAAAAATATCATCTTCTCTAACACAATGACTCATCATGATATCCAACCATGTGTGGAAGAGATGTCCCTAAATCAATGTTTTCTTTATAATCCTTTTTTTTCTCTCTTGTTAATAGATGTTGGGGATTATTTCATGTATCCAAATAGTCATCAGTATTTGAAAACCGTGGGGTGTTAGTAGATAAGGAAAATAAATGTTCATCGGGGAAAACATCCTCAATAGGATTGTCATCCCCATCATTGGTAATCTTGTAAAGAAACTTGGAAACAACATTTTTTTCCCATGTTTGTCAAGGATGGTTATGTCAAACTCTTGTAGTATCAGTAACCATATTATCACTCTCCCATTAGTAATAGGTTTACTCATTAAATACCTAATGGAATAATGGTTAGTATGCACAAATATAGCTTAGTCAGTTATGTTTTGACAAAATTTGTTAAAAGAATGGAAAACATGAATAAACTCTTTTTTCAGTTACTGTATGATTTAACTATGTATGGGAAACATTATTACTGATAAAATAGATGGAATAATTTTTTTTCCCTCTTTTTGTCCAAGAACTGCTCCAATCGTTGTATTTGAAGCATCTGTAAAAATATGAAAAGGAAAGGACCAGTTTGGCCCTTTCAATGCCAGTGCTATTGAAAAATTTACTTTTAAGGTTTCAAAATAAATTTGGCATTGATTAGTCCAAGATAATTAGGCATCTTTAGAAAATAATAAAAATGAACGGAATGGAATCTTAGTGAAGTTTTCAATAAAGCAATGGTAGTAACCAACATTCCCTAAGAAACTATGAACATCCTTTTGAGTTTTGGGAATAGGAAGGTTTGAAATCAGGTCTATCTTGGATAGATCTACCTTGATACTTGTAGGATAAATACGGTGACCAAGTACAATTCCCTCTATTATAATCATATGGAATTTCTCATGACTTAGAGAGATATTTATTTCTTGGCATTGTATAAAGATTTTCCTTAGGTTATCCATAGAATCCTAAAATGTGCCAACATACACCATAAATTCATCCATGTATACCTCTACACAATCATGAATTAGATAAAAAAAGATGTCATTAACAACCTGTTGAAAAGTGGCAAGTGTATTGCAATCGGGGATAATTTTAAGGATGTAAATTTATCTCAAAATGTAGAAGCCTTAGCGAATCTTACTAGTTCTTAATATGCAAACTATAAAATGTTTAGTGATATTTTTGTAAAAATATTCAAATTTCTAAAGATTTTGTATACTTTGTATAAAATTTGAGATATTTTTTAAGGTAAAACAATTTTATTCTATAGAATTTGTGTGAATCGTTTTTAGAAAAAAAAATGGAAATTGGCGAATATTGTTTTAGGAAAAAACATTGAAAATTATCACATGGGAGAAATTTAGTCCCTAAAATTTTCCCTGATTTCAATTTCCAAAGGGAAACAATTAGTAAGATTAGCCCCCCATGGGTATGTAAATGTTGTCTTATATTGATCCTCTAGAGATATTTGTATTTGACTGTATCTACTAATCCCATTGAGGAAATAAAAGAACTTCATTCCTACCAATTTATCAAGAACTTAGTCTATGAAATGCATAAGGAAATGGTATTGTAGGATGGATTTGTTTAGTTATTTGTAATAAACACATATACACCACTAACCATTTTTATTTGGGAAAATTACAAGTGGTGAAACCCATTGGTTGTCAAAGATAGGGTAAATAAAATTTACATTAGGTAATATGTGTAGTTCTTTTGTCACTATCTCTTGCAACATAGGGTTGATTCATTATTGGGGTTGTCGAATAGGTAAAGAATCATTTTTTATGTAGATGTGTTGAGTGAAAGGAATAGGATGGGTCCCCTTCATATTAGTATATTTGTAGGAGAATGCATCACTATTATCTTGCAATATTTTAAGTAATTATTCTTTTTGTAGGGTCTCTAGTCTAATATTAATGTTTAATTTCCTTGGGATAATTCAATTAGACCATTAGAGGATTCTTATATGGCATATAGAGGAGAAAATGTTGAGTTTGATTGTAAATATAAATAAGGCAATGAATATTTTGTTCGACAACACAGGTATTCCAACAGAGGACGAACACCTTCAGTAACCACTCACATAACCAGATCAAAGATCAACACATCGATGTTTTCACGTGGTAAAACCCCTACGGGGAAACATCCACGGCCCCATTCTCGTAAATGATAGATGACACGTTGACAAGCACAGAATTTGTGTATTCCATGAGGAGGTAGGAACTGCCAGGTAACCACTCCATGGCAGTCAAGATCAAGCACATGTGATGTTTTCAACATTTGCAAGGCCTATAGGAAACATCCGACCGATAGCCACTTGGAGGCAGTTTATTGTGCAGAAATTCTGAGAAAGATTTTACAGAGTTTCTCACAGTGGTCATCGACAAATGACCTCATGCTCTTTCAAATAGAGATCAGACCAATGGGGTATTCAAGCCAAGGATCAATGGCAGATTAGAAGATCGAGGGAGAGTAGCAATTGAATCCTCTATGTAGGAACATATTGTGACTGTTGTATTCCCTAACTACAAAATGCATACTAATGCATACTAAAGAAACACACCTAGCGTATATTAGACCAAGTAGATCTTAACTAGCTCCTAGGTGTCTAAATATCAACATCCCCATAGAACTTAGCTTGGGATATGATTGAAGGTTTTACAATAATGACACAATAGGAAGAGGAAGGAGGAGGCAATGGAATTGCTCCTTAATGATAAGCCTTCACGAACTCTAACATAGAATCCAAGTTGGAAGAAAGAGCTGCCACAAGCCACATTAAGAGACTTTGTGAAAATATACACTTGAAGTTAGTCTACATGGGCAAAGAGCACTTCAATATGCTTTGATCATGAATAACTTTAACTGATGCATATGTATCTGATATGAAAACTACTACAACAGTGTTGAGGCTAAAAAGATTCTTTGTGAGCTTGATGGCACTTTCATTGTCACACCAAACTCTGGTCAGATTCTGGTGCTGGAATCCAAACTATAAAAGGATATATCTAAGCGAAAGAGCTTTATGACTTGAGTGCACTCTTTCTTGATACTTTTCTTCTATTGAATAAAGATAAAGATTCTACTATTTCTTACAATCCCAAGTGACAGGTCCTGAACCAAGGCAGAAAACATAACTTGCAGTAGAATTACGTGATCCTTCGAGTGCAGTAATCATCCAGTGAAACCAACCAATAAGGGAGTCCCCACAGGCTGTATCCAAAGGCATGTTCCATGGACATAGCGAAGTATCCTTTTTAGTTTCTTTCCAATGGCTTTCTTAGAGATTGTTTTGCAGATACCAGAGAACAAGACTAATAACAAAGGAAAGATCAGGAGGCCAGATCTGAGTCAAATTATAAGAGGCTACCAACTAGCTGTGTCAGGAGGTAGCATCAACCCGAGGAAAGAAGTACAAGTGGCTTGAGAAAGATTTGCAGCTCAAATTTGGAAGGGAGAAGGGGATGGCGTTTGACTGAAAAGATCCATGAGAAACAACAGAAGAAGAAGGTCTAGAAATGCCATATGGTAGGAAAGAAAAATCCTTCGATAGTTTGCAAAACTTGGAGACCAAGGAAATAGTGCAAAGAGACTAAGTCTGTCATTTCAAATTTCTTCACCAAAGTGCAGTTTCACATGGTTTAAAGTTTTGAGTCACTACATGGGACCAAGGTCATCAACATAAGGACAAGGATGATGAGATGGCTTCTACTTTCTTGGTATAGACAAAAGGATCAGAATGGCACCTACAGAGAATCCACTGCCAATAAGAAAGCTATCCATTTTGGCATACCAAACTCGGGGAGCTTGCTTGAGACCATGAAAATTTCTTGAGGAAACAAATAGGAGGCTAGATTCATTTTTGACATAGCCAGGAGGTTGTTCTGTGTATATTTATTCTTTCAAATTGTCATGCAAGAAGGTAGATTTAACATCCACAATACATTGGACCTCCCATTTATGTGGCTGACAAAGGGCAAGAACAAAGGCCGGATGGAATTCATTTTGGATAAAGAGGAAAAGGTTTCATTATATTCAACTCCTTCAACTTGGGAAAAACCTTTGGCAATAAAGACTAGACCTTGTCTTTCTGGCCATCACAGTGCATACTTGGATTGATATACCCGGTATATAGAGTTTTCTTCCTTTTGGAAGAGGTTACAGAATCCCAAGTATTGTTTTCCATTGAAGAACGATACTCCTCATTCATTGTTGCTATCCCAATCCTGGATGACACAGCGACTACGATGTCTGGATCGCAGTTTTAGGAAACTTGAGCCAAAGAAGGGCTCGTTAGGCTGCAGATGTGTCCAGATGCTGGTCTGAGGATCCTGTAAGATCCACCGGTACTTCTAAATTATTTGAGCGGAACTTACATCCTAGGAAGTGAGTGGGAGGCGGTGTTTGTTGAGGTTCAAAGAATCATTTGGAGGAATGTATTTGGTAGGAGGTGGATTTTCATCCTCAACATCATCATCCGAAGAAGAATCCATAATAGGAACATAAGAAGGTACAAACATCGAATATGGATCATAGGCCATATATGTCACAAACGTCGAAGATGGCTTGGAGGCCAAGATATTTTCATCAAATTTAACATCTCTTCTAAAGTGTGTTCATTTACAATGTGGTTGGGGAAGTCTATAACCTTTGACATCTTGGGAATAACCAACAAATATACACTTCTTTAAGAGGCTACAATGCTTTGTTGGTCTCTCATCCTGGGAATGCTGGGCCATGCTATCTCACCAAATACCGCAGGTGACTTACATCTAGTTTAATTTTGGTCCAAAACTGCTTTGATTATTTATATTTTAAGAACCTTGGGGTGAGTTGACTATATAATTCGCGGGTTGTTGCTTGCTTCCATCGTAAGACTTAATCCCTTAGATTGGATCGCTAGTTAGCCATTTATTTTAATGTATTGGTTCTTTTTCTCGGCAACACCATTTTGTTGTAGTGCATATGGAACAATGTGTTGCAATTTGGATTCCTTGTGAGTCACGGTAGCTTGCCGTTATTCGGCATACATATTCCACCTCATTATCATTTCTTAACCTTTGAGTTTGTTATCTGATTCTTTCTACAAAGGGCCTTGTAGGTAAAACTTATCAAAGCTTCTTTTTGGTTTTCAAAGAAGTAAACCCAGAATGATCGTCACAGAGAGTCATCAATGAGAAGTTCAAAATTACTTGCACCAGAAAAGAAGGAGAAGGGACCACTGATATTTGTAGAATAATTATGCCGAGGACCCAGGAGGCATGCCAAGAGCCGTTTATCCAGCCCCATCCAGATGATGTTTGTCCGGTACAGCGGCTGCATCTGAAACAGGAGAGACGATCCTACGTTTGTTGAATTCACATAAGTTGTTCCGCAATGGCGATAGTTTTAGATGAAATTATTTACATCGATGCAAAGTTTGATCAAGTCATCGCGATGAGCAACTAAAGCATTAGAAAATATGATGACCCAAAAGTTGTCAAACTTGTACAAACTAGTAATATCATCATAGTTCCGTTGCAGAACATGGGATCTTTAGGTCCTTGATTTTGAACGAGATTAAAGCCTACGTGGTTTTTACATGCACAGATGAGTGATTGATATCTGAGAAAGGTTTACAAGAAAGATCACAGGAACATAATACATCACATTGAAGCCAATACATTTTTTGTACGAATTATTTCCTGGGATCCTGCAGCACTCTGAAGATCTATCAATGCACCAACAAATATTTCCTTGGTGTTACATTCATTTAGACCGGAAAACTGACTGCTCATGGCCATATGATAAGATATCCCAGATCAATAAGCCACTCATGGAAGAAGTAGTAAAGTGAAGAAGGTGTATTGAAGGATAAACTAGAAGTAGAAAGTTCATTTCCATGAGAATAAGAAGAGGAATCAATGATGTTGTGGCTTCTTCATCATTTAGCTTCTAAGGTGCCATCTTCTTGAAACAATACGGACTCATCATGACCATCTTTATTACAAAGTTGAAATGTTTGTTTAAAGTATTCTTTTATATTTTGATCCTTGTCACCATTAGGAGCTAAAGTTATTTAAGTAGGTTTAGGACCCTTAGGTTGTTTGTTTGTGCGGATGTTTCTTCGTGGATGCCGGTTTATCTTCTGCAGGCAACTAAGGCTTTCATTTAGGAAGTTACCTACGATTATTGATCACTCCAGATTGTTGAATCTTATCTTCCTCTCTAATCAAAGAAATACAAAAAGACTCAAGAGTGAGTTCTACGCTTTCCATGAAATCTTCTCTCATGGCATAAAAAGGTAGTTACAAACACAAAATATTCACTACCAAGCTTAACAAGAATAAAATATATGAATCGATATTCCTCATTGTTATCTCCACCCTATACAAGGTTAAAGGTGTTTTAAACTTGAATGGAGATAATTCAAGGCAGAAAAATATTGACCTTGAGTCCAATATTTGATTTTCTAACTGACATGCTCGAATAATATTGTGTTTACAAGCAATTCAAGCTTGCTAAAACATGAAAGTCATCAACTCCTTAGAAGATGGTGGTGTACCTTAGATGGGAAGTTCGTGCGAATTTATTCCAACCCGTCATTCCTATTTATCCCATTTGGCTTTCTTATCATCATCGATGGGGGTTGTTTCCTTTCCCGCGCGTGCAATCCGATACGGTGCCCCGCTAACCCAATAAATCACGCCTGCATATGGGATCTCCGGTGATGAACATTAACAGTAAGCATGGCGGTGCCCAGCAGAATCATATTAAATGCTGCGGTAATACGAGTTAAAGAGCCTAAGACTAATGATGGATGAAGATCTCGAAAGTTTAATGCCCGGTTTTTAAAAGCAGCCTTTGAAAGCAGACTTCGATGTAGGAGGTTGCCCTTTTTAAAAACATAAATGGTAACTGGAAATAGCCTTCGTGATAGGTGGCTACTTTATGGTATTTATAAGAGAGAATTAGGGGATCCCTTTACAATGAGATTTCTCTTTATAACAGAAAAGTTACATACAAAATAACTCCACAAAATAAAATGCTCAACTATACTTATGAGTGATTCCTTTTATGCTTGAAATTAAAATTACGCTTCGAGACACTTAGCGAACTTTTTTCAAAATGTAACAAAGAGACTTGAACTCAAGACCTCTTGCTTAATAAGGCAATTTTTTAACCAACTGATCTAGCAAAACATGTTGTAATGTTCAAAGTTGTTATTTATTTTATTTGTTGAGAGCTGACAGCCGGAGAGCATGCTAAAAAGAAACTATTTTCACTAGAAGAAAAGATTTAAGCTTCTCGATGACAACAAGGTTAGATCTGGTTGAAACTTGCGAAGATGCACATTTTCCTATCTGTTTCTGGTTTACCGAGACTTCACCGAGCGCCGGGGCAAAGATCATGCGCCGGATCAAAAGAGGTACATCTGGAAAAAAAAAAACAAAACCGAATAAAATCAAAAGCTTGCAAGAATTTAAAATGCGTATTCAAGAGCTTTGTACCTCACGTCAAGTGTTCAATAAATCTATCAAAATGTACAAAAATTACATAAAATGGAGATGAGAGGCCTTTCGGCTTCACGATCTCGATCTGCGACAGGAGCGGGTCTTTCGACACCTTTCGATACATATTCGACAACAAGGTATTTAAACTGACGGTGAACACCTTGACAACTACCATAGCTGTTCGTCAAATATCAACACGCGATGTTTTCCGGTAAAAACCCTACGGAAACATCCACGGCTTAATTCAGCTCCAGCGCGGCCACTTGGAGCGAGTTTATTAATCGAAAAATATTACGAGATTTTACAAAGAGTTTCCCTGACATCAATCATTGTAAAATAACCCTCCATGCTCTTCGATAGGATCATGGACCAATGGGGAGTGCTAACCACCCGGATCAGAAATTAGTTAAGATCGAGGAAGTGAGCCGTCGGATCACTCTAATAGCCGGGGAACATATTGTGTGGGATTGCCCCTAACTACAAATGCATACTAATGCATACCAAGAAGACACATTTACCTAATGACATATTATACCAAATAGATCTGCTTAACTCCTAGAAGTGTCTAAATATCCCTAGCCTTCTTATTTTTATTGAGGCTACTGATCCAATATAGAATTGAAAAACTGGAAGGATGACAACTGTGATGAACATGATTTGGTTATGTAGGTATTGATCAAATCATCTTCAACTTGTTCCTTAAGAACATGATTTGGTTATGTAGGTATTGATCAAATCATCTTCAACTTGTTCCTTAAAAGAAAGGGATTTGTTAAGTGTAAGCAAGTCTTGAATACTTCCATCATCACTGTATCCATTACCTATCCATATAGGCATCTCTTGATATGTAATAGGCTTGATGAGAGGATATAGGGTGAATTTCGTAGTGGAATTTCCATGTGAGATGTCATGTCTCCAGATGTACAACCAATATAGGCATTACCAGTGCCCAACCATGGCCTACATAAGATTAATAGATAACCCCCAAGGTTAGATTTTGACTACAGAACCATAAAATCCACTAGGTACTCCCAAGAATCTACATAAATCACCACATATTCAAGTATGCCCTCATGTTTAACAATAGATTGGTATTCTAGCTAAATAATTGTAGTAGTGTGGCATAAGTTAGATAGTTTAAGTTTTTCCATAGTTGCATTCATCATAACATTTACGGTATCACCTAAGTCAATCAGGATATTTTCAATGAGGGTGTTGTTGATATGCACATCAACTATCTGCTTTCTTGGATCAATGCACTTAGTCATGAATACTTTTCCAAGCATTAGATGAGCTAATTTCCCAATGACTTGAACAATTTGTGGGCCTTTATTTTTCCAACTAGGATTCCTTAGACATAGTTCTCTTACAATTTTAGCATAAATAGAGACATCTTTAATTTCTTGTAACAATGGAACTTTTACACACACATTATTTAGTTCCCTAAAGAAATCAAATTCAAGTTGTGTAGGGGGTTTGTATGAACTTAACCTCTCCAGATAGGGAGGAGGTTGGGTATCCCCTGCTAACTTTGAATGTTACAAAACATTTGGGGAAGTGGTTTATGGTGTTTCAAAAGGATGATTAGTAGAATTATATTCTAAAAAATTATCTTCTACAATATCGTGAGATTTCTCATCATCTTTTTTTGTAATGATTGGAGGAGTTTTCATATTAATAATTATCCTTGATAATAAGTGGATGTCTTTATAGTCAACAAGAGAGATAAATTATGTAGGGTAATAGGGTAGCTTGACATTGTCAGAATGTTGAGCTTATTTATTATTTGGTATAGTAGTGGGCTGAAAAGGAAGTTGAGGTCTTAGTGGAGGGTTATTTGTAAGAAATTATAATTGTTGTTGCCAGGGTTATTGTGATTATGGTTGTATAAATTGAGGTTGCTATGGGAATTTTGGAAATTGTGGAGCTAGTTGTTGTTGACTCCCAAAGGAGGAGCTTTGTCAACCCTGTTTTCACAAGTGGTTTTGGGTTGGTTGGGATGCTTATTTATACCAAGGCATGGGAGGGTACCAATTCTAAGGAGGATACTATAAAATGTGATGATTATCCCAAAATTAATTATAAGACTAAGAAGGTTTGTGATCCATACCTGGTGGATGAGGTTTCCATAGCCATTTTTTAACAATGAAAAAATTTTGTTCAATCTCCTCATCCACACCTTGATACACTACTTTTGACTTTGGTATATAAGTATAGATATTTCTTGCATGATGTTGTTAAAAAAATCCACATGTTTCAATGTTTTTCAATGGGAAATTCTTCAAGGGATGTTTTTTCCTACAGTTGGAACAAAATATTGTTAGTGCCAACTTTGATTCATCCAGTTTATTTTTAGCTTGCAGTGTATCAAGATGAGATATTTGTGACCTAATAATATTAGTGTTGAAGTATTCCAACAAGTTTCCAATCTCATCTTGAGTAATTCCTCCCTTAGAATATTTTGTAATTCTGGCCACAATATCTCTAGGACCCTTTCCATGTTTTGAATTTCCCCTCAAGTAGTGTTTTCATAATTCACAAATTTAATCATAGGTTATATAACCAACTATGATAATCAAATAAAATGTATAATTATCAAGAGAATATAACCAAACCATGAATTTAAAGGTAGACGTAAAGGGTGGGATACATTCATCTACTTGAACATGTCATACGGAAAAAAGGGTGAGGTACATTGTCCACCACTTGGGCATGTGACACCTACTATAGGACGTCCTACATGGACCACCAAAAAAATAACGTGAAACCTTCATTCTCCATTAGACATGGAAATCATATGAATAAGGAAC
The DNA here is from genome assembly GCA_010110895.2 of Picea sitchensis. Lineage (NCBI taxonomy): Eukaryota > Viridiplantae > Streptophyta > Pinopsida > Pinales > Pinaceae > Picea > Picea sitchensis. The sequence continues at coordinate 19,672 of SNQJ01S0044612.1, read as the reverse complement.
TTGTAAACATGCAAGTCAAACATCAAGGGAAAATAGGGAATATTCCCTAGGTTTATCAGAGGAAGGATCCAATCATTAAATTTCCTAAAGGGTAGGAGGAGGAGGCGATGATTTCCACTTTGTATAGGTTGGAATAGGACCATGGATAATTCATATTATTCCCCTTGTGACATGGTTTTATTTTCAAAAAGACAACAAATTGTGTTTTGGCCCTTTCTTAAGGTATATGTTGCTAACTAACCATTGATGGACCATGCTATACCTTAATTGATATTTTCAGTAACATGTGTGAATTTTCCACCTTGTGATTTATTTATCATTGTAACACACTCCCTCAGGAGCATAGAATAATCAATATATGGTAAAAAAAAGATAAAAAGGGAATAGCCTCATAAAGGACCTACTGATGGCATCTTTCTGGAATTATTTTCAGAGTTATGTTGTCCAAAAACATAGGAACTTCTCCATCTACATCAGTTGCAGTCAAGTTGCCTAGATTGGTTAAAGAGTTGAAGAGGAGCAAGGAGAAAGGAGAAAAGGAGATTGCATCCACACCAAAGGTATGATGATTTATGTATTTCCTGCATTTTAATTAATAGATCATTGGTTTTCCCCTATATTATTTTGTAGTTGATTTGCAAATGCTTAGATCTGGTCTCAAAACAAATAGATCAATATAGATCTGAAACAGATTAGTGATATATAACACTAGGATAATAAATATATTTGTTTTTGTTTGTTACTTGTATGCAAGAATAAATATGAAAGAGTTGGAGCTTGAACTCAAGATCTACAACAACCAGGACATACGAGGACGATCTTCGATAGCAAGGTATGTCATTTTCTCCCCTCTTGGTATAAAAATGAATTGTGTGTTTAGATATAAGGAAACCATTAGAAGTCTAGCCCCATTGTCTTTCTAGAATCAGTAGGAATATCATAGGGATAACTAACTTACCATACAGGTGATATTTCTCCATAACAAAATTGGTGACTCCATTGGGGAAGAATCTTTGATTCTTCTCTAGTTTAGAATCCCTTGTCAATTAGCCTCTATTTTTTGTTTGTGATTTAGTTTATATCTTCCTTATTTCTCTGTCAAATTTTATATCTCTCAGACCTAATAGATATCATACATATCTTTCTTTTCAAAAAGAATTTTTTCTGCAGTCATAGTTTTTTGCACTAGTGTTGTCTCGTGATGATCCCTGTAACCTCAGAAATTGTAGAATTTTCATATTCTTTATGATTGGATCTGACTCTTCTGATCTCATAGATTTGTGACTGATGTGTATTGTTAAGACATTTCCTTTGATTGAGTCTTGTTTTCACACCATTTTCCTTCAATTTCTCTTTGGAGTGTGTTTGTGTGGCTTTGGATTGTTTGTTAAGTTTGTTTATTGTCTAGTGAACCATTAAGGTTGGCCAATGAACCCAGTAGACATGAATAGATTTGGTAGTTTTTTATATTGAGTGCATTTGGTTTCTCCTCTTGTGATTATTGTTCATTACTAGATCCATTATTTTAGGTGATTTTTGGGTTGATATCCCATGTAGACATTTGAGTGTGTCAGGGAGAATCACTACCAATGTCACACTACCCTTTTCTTATTGATTTGTTGTTTTTCTATATGAATATTGTGTTATTTATTATACTAAGAATATTTTTCATTACATTTGGAAAAAAAAAAAAAAAAATCATGCAAACAAGCTTTTGAAGAATTAGAACAAAACATCATTGTTGAAGCATTTGATTTGAATTATTTTTATAATTTTGGATATGAAGTGTGTGTATGGTTGCTTGTTGTTTGAGGATTGTGTTGTGAAGTTTACAAAGAAAAGGAAAAAACCTCTTTCCCTCCCCTAGATAGAATTCATTGAAGTGAACAAATTGCATTGGCATCTTTTCATTGATTGGTTGGGTCAAGAGTCATTAACACCATAAATGTTTCACTCATTTCCCTTTGACATAAGAAATAACCATAAAAAGAATTGTGTAATCTAAAATATATTACACACTTTTATTTCTTAGTGAAACAACATTATATACGCTTAGAGCCTTGGAATAGGATTGGAGAGTGAACTCTCCAAGGCCACCAAAATGAAACCTAGGACTCATTAAAGAGTGAAAAATCCATTTTTACAACCATTGTCTTGGGAATATCCTCTTACATAAGATTCAAGCATGAGTTCGCATCGAGGTGAGTAGGGAGATTACCCCTCTCTTATTTTTTTGGTGTTTGCGTTATCACTTTGATTACTACGTATACATGGGTTTAGTTGGTGCCACACCTATGTGTGAGGTAATTCCTTCAAAGTTTAGATCCTATTTACCCTACCCTTACGTGTGGTCAAACCTGCCATTCTTCATACGGTCATTGACTGTGAGGTGGTAGCTTTAGTGACCATTCTTAGGTAGTCAATATATGTGACTGCAGGTGAGACATGGTTGTAGTACCTGGGGCATATGTTCATTCATGGTCTTAGTTCCCACGAAGGGTTTCCACCTTAATAAACGATTCTTGCACCAGTTAGGGATGTTTCACATAGATCATCGTAACTGCTTCTCATACCTTCACTATCCAATCTTGTGGGTAATTCATCTCCCCTAGAGGGTTGGTTTTTGGAAGGCCCCCTAAGCCATTGTTTTTTTTGTTGTTTTCCTAGATTTGATAGGGGTGTGCTCTTTGATTTCAAGTCTATAATGGAATTAGGTTGAATTTTGTTTGATTTACACATATCATTTTCACCGTGGATGAATTACTATGTTGGTCCCATCGATTATGAGGACTCGAGCCAATCATAAAGGTACAACCACCTCTCAAGAGGAATGATATAAGTGACCAAGAATTCAAAGAGTCTCATATGTTGTTTGAGGATATTGTTTTGGTTAAAGTGGAAATGGTCAATGAAAGTACTCCACCAATATTTAACCCTCCTATGACCAATCCAAAGTCCCCCCTACTCATCCACCTAAGGGAACTTTTTATTTCACATTTTTCTTTGTTTAGTGATCCTCACACCATGTCAATACCGAGTGTTTAATCCAGTGTAGTTGAGCCATCATGCCCATATACAAGTGGGATTGGGGGAATCCAACTGATTTCCACATTACCATCCCTAAGCACCATTGGACCTACACCATCTATGCCCTTTTCTACCAGTCCCTCGATCTGGGGGATACAGACTGTGTCTTATTTTCCATCTGTCATTTTACCTAGCATTCATATGCCCATCCCATCCATTATGATGCCCACATTTGGATCCTCTTTCGGTTGGGGGCCGATCCTTGGTTTCAGCATGGGGGGTGGAGATCCTTCCCCCTCCACCATTCCTATGAGTGGCTTGACATCGTTATATGTCGATATACCTTTTTGATGAAACATTCCTACTAGTTTTTGGTTTTCCCTAGTTAGGATGGGGGAAGTAGTATGTATGGAGGCTTTAACTTCCAATGGGTTAGCACACCCCCAGGGCCATGTCCCTGGGGGGGGAATTTTCACAATTGGGAGGCTTTCCCTTTATTAATACCTTAGGTCCTAGGGGGTTATTCCCTGAGACTAATTTTATGAAATTTTTTTCTGGAGGGTGTTGGGTCTCCTTTTTGACATCCACACTTAACTTAATTTTTCACCTTATATTGATTATGTTTTCCTAAAACTATCAATAATCCATTCCTTTTGCTCAATGATATACCCATTTGTCTATTATTTTCTGTACAAGAGCTAATTAATGTTAAGCCTATGAATTGTATGGTTTATTGATAGTTAAAACAATTATCTATATGATTTATTCCTTATAACAACATTGTTGTGGAAATCATAGAAAGACAGGTCATCTGGCACTATAAAGACAGGTCATACAATAATCGCAAGATAGGCATCTGGTACCCAAACTCCATGTCATCCAGTACTCACGATTCAACTCATCCAGTACCAGAATGTTCCAAAAGCTAGTTGGTACCAGAACATCCATAACCATCTAGTACTAGAACATTCTAGGTCATCCAGTACCTATGTCAACAACCATTCGGTACCAGAATCTGCAAATCTAAATGAAATCAACTAAATGGATATTTTGATAAGTTCGAGGAGTCAGTTAGTGAATGGGATCACCTATTTTTAGTCCATACGATATTATTTTCATCCTCTTGCACTTCGTTTCATGAGGATGACGTAACTTTCAAAATGAGAAAATCATGTATTAGACTTGACATTTATTTTTTACAGTATCTATTACCTCGATTGTATCAGGTTTCTTCTCTTATAAAGAGGGATTGTATGTGATTGAACATATGGTGAAGAATAATGACAAATATTTTTATGCTGAAGAATTAAGTTTATGAATATATATTTTAATTGAGTCTTTCTTCAAAAATAATGTGAATTGTAGTGATGGTTGTGTATGTTCTTTGAAGTCCAACATTCTGTGAACTTTCTAAGCTTCCCTGTTGGAATTGGTCAGGGCCCACTGGTCCAACTTGGTGATATTATTGTAAAATTGTAGCATATACTTGGTTCTTGCACTGGTGTTGTGTGATCCGGTATTGGTTTGTGATCATCCCGTACTTAGTCTTTATATGTCTTGTACTTAGCATAATTCTATTTTCTGGTTTGAATTGAATGTGAATTAATGTGTGAAGAGTGTGGTGCACCAAAAATATAAGCGTTTTACTTTCAACGGGTTGTAATGTTAAATTAGTTACATTTTTGAAGTGTTATCATATCCATTTCTGAATCTGTCATTCATTTTAAAATGTAAAATTGTGTTGGTGTTGGAGTAATCTAAAAATCCATCTTTTGCATTACATGAACTGATAAATGTATTTATGTTCCTGGTCTATTAAACTAGATAGTTCTTTAAAAGATGTAATATTCTCAGGATATGTTTGAGTTTGAGTTTATTTGTATGATTTTATTGAGTGTGGAGAGGTAGATAGAAATTTATAACATACCAATAATTGCAGAAAGAGAATAAGATTACCTCCTTTATGTTTCATGAGCCAGTAAGTGGGAAACTTTCTTTTATGTATTAGTCATTTGTTGAATTCTACAAGTATGTTATTTGTTAAACTTTTCTTTTGAATGGTAATAAAAAAATTTAGGAGAAGATAGAAGGATTTCATTCCTTTAGATAGAAGGATTTCCATTCCTTTCAGGTGTGATTAGTCTTTGCAATGAAACAAAGATTTAAATATAGAAGTATTATGGTTATCAGTTAGATTAAGATCACCTGTTTTCGACACATATAGTGTAGAATCTCTATTGATTGTGAATCCTAGTTGACATATTAATGATTTACAATATATTCTATATATAATTGCACCACCATTTTGGTGTCGTTGTCGAGGAGTTGTAAATGGTAATAGGAAGTGTTTGAACTATATTGATTCAATGATTTTGGATTGGTTCTAAGGACAACCTAAGGGAGGAGAGAAGATGGTAATATGAAAGGTAAGAACCCGTGCATTCACTTTGGTGGGGTGGATCCAAAGCTAGGTTGTCCTCTTTCCTTTAGTAGTTAAAATTTGTGTTGTGTTAGCACTAGATATTTTTATTTTATATGAGCAAAAATAAAGATAGTAAAGAAAGATTTATTACAACAAAAATTCCAAAAAACGTATTTGGTCCAAGAAAAACCCCTCCCACTAATTCTACTAACCACTGTGCAAGAAATATTCTCAGAGGAGAAAGTTTAGAAGTAGTAATTGAAAATAAAATATGAGACCCTAAAGTTGAATATACTATGCAATTTGGAAACATATTACAACAAGTAGCACGAGGAGAAATGGAGACCCAATCAAAAGAAGGAATTGGAAAAGAAACAGAGGCAATGATAGAAGAAGTTGAATCTGCAGTTGGAGCAGTGCATAAAGTTTTGGAAAACCTTAATATCCCAACCAATCCAGTGTTTGAACCATCACATAGTGGGGAAACATCACTTGCAACCTATAAATTGTTGTTTGGAAATACGGAAGATGAAGAAGGGAATGGAAACAATGAGACAAAGACATTTGGATTTCTGATACTAGACATTACCAGAAATATCACCATGAGGAATATTATGATGTCATCATTGCCTCACTTTCATGGTATGTCATCTGACGACCCTAATTCATTTTTGTTTGAGTTTGATATATTATGCAAAAGTTATAATTACACAGACAATGCTAAAAAAATGAAATTGTTTCTAGCCACACTAAGAGACTCAAGATTAATATGGTTCATGAGTTTAGGGGAACATAGTATTTTATATTGGGATGACATGAAGGCAACATTTCTCCAAAAATATCAGTATTATTGTAGACCTAGAGATGCTAGGAATGGAATATTCAAGATGCAACAATTCGAGGAGGAAATCCTAGAGGATTACTTGGAAAGATTTCTCTATAACTACCAAAAGACCAAACAGTTTGGCCTTAACACAACCACAGTTAGGACTATTTTTTTGAAAGGTGTTAGGGATGACTATATAGAAGTGTTGAACCTCATGAGCTCTGGGGATGTATACCAAAAACCATTTTCCGACATTGTTGAGTATTGTAAAAAGTAGTCTCGTAGTCAAGACAAAACTGGGAAAAGATCAAGATACCCTGTAAATAGAATTGTTAAACCTGCTACACGAGGTGTCACAAGAATGAAACTAGGAAATATGATAGATAATTTCAAAACATATATCATAAATACATTCAGGATCCAATTGGATACCCTTAAAATCAAGAGGAAACAAGAGGAAGAGAGTGTTTCCTTGGCAATTTTTTGTCCCCGGTGTAGGAAGAGACACCCTAAGAAGGAGTTCCCTTTTAATGTCATGGAATTTTATGGAATTTTCTTGGAGTATCATCCTATTGAAAGGTGTCCTTCACTACCTGGTCTTCAATATATCTACAAAGGAAGACGAGATCCCCAAGACCCATCATATCCCCCTAAAATACTATGGAGGAAAAAAAATCCTAACATGTTCCCAGATCCCTACATGAAATACCCACAACAAAAATGGGTTCCTTTGATGCCTTATTCCTAGTGGAAACCCTAGCAACCACAAGGTTATCCTTGGAAACAGGGATGGAGGGGAACTACCTATGGGAATTCCCCTTTGCAACCATCATATTTTCCTACATACCCACAATACCCTTCTAATATCTCTCAACTTTTACCAGGATTTAATCCCCCTTCACTACATACACCTCCTCAACTACAACAACAAATTACATTACCCATGAATCCAAACCAGTAACAACTACAAGATCCACTTAATCTAAATCCTCCTCGTCCTACCCCAATTCATGGACAACCCATTGCAAACCCTAATAATATATCTACCCAACATGTACAAAATATGGAATTGCATACCTTCCCGAATGATGTCATTACCTTGGCTCCATTAAATGAAATCCAATTAAGATAATGGAAGGTATTAATTAAAAAAAACTCTACAATGGTTATTCAAGAAGAATTATTAGAGAATAATATATATGAAGATGGAGACACCCCATCATATTTTCCTACATACCCACAATACCCTTCTAATATCTCTCAACTTTTACCAGGATTTAATCCCCCTTCACTACATACACCTCCTCAACTACAACAACAAATTACATTGCCCATGAATCCAAACCAGTAACAACTACAATATCCACTTAATCTAAATCCTCCTCGTCCTACCCCAATTCATGGACAACCCATTGCAAACCCTAATAATAGATCTACCCAACATGTACAAAATATGGAATTGCATACCTTCCCGAATGATGTCATTACCTTGGCTCCATTAAATGAAATCCAATTAAGATCATGGAAGGTATTAATTAAAAAAAACTCTACAATGGTTATTCAAGAAGAATAATTAGAGAATAATATATATGAAGATGGAGACACCCCTGCTATAGACTAAATTCCTTCGAACAATCTAGCTACACCTACTTCATAGCCTGAACTACCTAAGGAAGCTAACTCTCCACCTTATCCATAAATGTTTCTTATAAAGAATCATGAGGTGTCTTTAGGACATATTTTACAATATGAGTTAAGAAATATATGTGGAAAGATTCCCCTGCTACAATATATTAAAGACATTTCTATCTATGAAAATATTGTAAGGGACCTTTCCATTAAAAATATTGGAAGAAAAAGGAAGGAGCCTCCTGTTATATAGGTGGTTGGAAAGTTGTCTAAATTCATATCAGAAATTCCGTTCAAGTACAATGACCCAGGGAACCAAGTGGTAACCATATAAATGAATGGCATTTCATTACCAAATACACTTATTGATCTTGGAGTAGCAATAAATGTTATGCATGTTGGTACCATGCAAACACTGCAAGTAAAACACCTAAGGTCAACTCAGAACCTATTGGAATTAGCATATAAATCAATCATCAGCCCAACAAGAATTCTTGGTAATACATCCAAAATCCTCCAAACTTGGACATCAAGTTATGCTTGGTTGACCTTGGTTGGCCACAGTTGATGCATTCATTGGTTGTCAGTATGGAGAGATGACAATTTCCAATGGGACTCACAACCAACATCTTACTCTATTCCCTCCTGCCCAACCAACTACCGAAATTACTTTATGGTTATAGAATCCATATGGGGAAGAGGAATGTGCTCAATCATTGTTAACAATTGAACAAATAAGAGGTTTCCAAGTTCCATCTGAAGATCAAATTTGAAGACAATTTCTAGTTGATATTGAATGTATTCAATATCCACAATATTTTCAGAAATATAAACATATTTTCAGCTCAAAATTTCAAGAACTTTATCATTCTTATCCCTTTTTTACTATGACAACAATGAATGAGGGTAGAGAGCCACCTATGAAATCAGTTGAAATCATCCCTGGGAAGTGTCTTTATATCAAGTATGATTTGGAAGTTTAACAAAAATATCAATTGATTCAATAACATTCTGATGCCTTTGCATGGGGCTATTCTGACTTGAAAGGGATCCACCCATATAATTGTATCTGTCACATCTATACCAACGATCAAATTAGACCTGTTAGGAAACCTCAAAGGAGGATGAATCCAACCTTGAAGGATATAGTGAAAGAAGAGTTGCAAAGGCTCTTAAATGTCAATTTTATCTATCCCATTTCAGATAGTAATTGGGTATCTCCATTAGTCATTGTTCCTAAGAAAAATAATAAGTGGAGAATTTGTGTGGATTTTATAGAGCTAAATAAGGATGCCTTTAGAGACTACTTTCCTTTCCCTTTTATATACCAAGTGTTGGACACCTTGTCTAGGAAAAAATGTTTTTCCTTCTTGGATGGGTTCATGGTTATAACCAGATCCAAATTGCATGAGAGGATTAGAAAAAGGACACTTTTACTTTCCCCTGGGGTACTTATTATTATAGGATTCTTCCCTTTGTCTTATGTAATTCCCATGCCACCTTTCAACACGTTGTCTTGGCTATTGTTTCTTATTTAACCCATGATTGTTTGGAGGTATACATGGATGACTTCATGGTATATGGGAATGATATCCATCCAGCCTTATACAACCTCAAGAAAATATTGATCAGATGTAGAGAAAACAACCTTTCCCTCAACCATGAAAAATCCAAAATGATGTTCAATGAGGGGATTTTCTTAGGTCATCATATTTCTGGTATGGGAATAAGGGTATATCCTTCTAAAATTGAAATCATTTCTCGAATCAAAATCCTTAGTTCCCAAAAAGAGATTACAGGCTTCTTAGGGCATGATGGGTACTATAGAAGATTTATTCAAAATTTTACAAACTTAGATGCCCCATTGTTCAAATTGTTATCAAAGAATGTTGAATTCCACTGGGATCCTCAATGTCAAATTGCTTTTGAAATTTTAAAATAGAAGCTTTCAACTGCTCCCATTCTGAGAGGGCCAAATTGGTCCCTCCCTTTCCATATTTTCATTGATGCCTCAGATATAGCTCTTGGTGATGTTTTGGGCCAAAGAGAAAATTAAGTTCCCTATGCTATCTATTTTGTCAACAAAAACCTTTCTCCTACTGAGTTAAATTATACAATTAATGAAAAATAATTCTTAGCAGGGGTTCATGCCATTAACAAATTCCAACACTATATAACTAGGTATGAGGTCTTTGTACACATTGATCACTCAACTATCATATTTTTAATGAATAAAATTGTCACAAATGCTAGAATTACAAGATGGATATTATTGTTACAAGAATTCAACATCACTATTATAGATAGACCAGGTAGAGATAATCTTATTGTTGATTTTGTTTCCAGACTTATGCATACAGGATAAAATACACCAGTTAATGATGATTTTCCTAATGAGGATTTGTTTTCTATCTCTACTTATGTTCCTTGGTGTATGTATATTTGGTTAATTATTTTGTGACAAGTAAAGTACCTCAAAATATGTCCTCTCAAGAAAAACAAAGAATCATACAGCTAAGTGCTAATTATATGTGGCATGATGACTGTTTGTACCGCACTGGGCCTAACTTGGTGATTAGAAGGTGTGTGAGGTAAGATGAAATGCATGACATTTTAAGAGCCTGCCATGATGGGCCATGTGGTGGGAATTTTTTTGACAAGAGGAAAACATACAAAATATTACAGTCAGGCTACTACTGGCCAACCATTTTTAAATATGCAAATAAGTATGTGGCCAGCTGTGATGAGTGCCAAAGGATGTGGAAGCCAACTTTAGCTGATGAAATTCCTCTTCAAGCATAGGTAGTAATTGAACCTTTTGAAAATTGGGAATTATATTTTGTAGGACCAATAAACCCTATGTCTAGAAGGAAAAGGTACACATCGATTTGTATAGATTATGTGACAAAATGGGTAGAGGCTAAATATTTGTATTCTGCAAATGAAAAGTTAGTTGTTGATTTTATATTTGAAGAAATATTTACCCATTTTGGTGTGCCTAGTGATCTAAAAATAGAAGGCTGACTTGTTATGATATGCAAACACCCTCTACTTCATTAAAATAAAACTTTACAGGACCTTGCTCCATGTGTTAAAATATGCAAGATAGATTATGTGCCAAGTTTATGCTTCTTCCTTTAAAAGTTTATATGTGAGGTCTTTGCAAGATTAAATATGTTGTTTACATAAATACAATAGCAAAAATAAATTGCAGAAAATAATAACCAGCAAACACTCACAACAAGAACAACATGATAAAGGAGTTCACCCCTCTCCGGGCTACATCTCCTTGAGCCTCCATCAATGGACTTGGCTCTCTGGGATTAATTTGTCAAAAATTATTTTACAAGCTTCCGCTCAACTCCAATGGAAAAACAAACTGTACCATTGGGATTAGAATACATAAAAACCCCAAAAATGACTAATAAAACTCTGAAAATGGATCATGGCTCATCCAAGCATGACCTCTTCTACATGTGGCCTTAAGCTTCCCTGAGCTTCTCTTTGGAAACAACACCTGTAAAAGTTTTCAAATGGATCTGAAACCTATCCCAAAGTGTTCAGAGAATATTAATTAGTCAAAAATGATTATTCAATCACAGAAAACAAACATAGGCTCATCTGAGCATGACCTCAAACAATGAGGGCTTCAAGCTCCCTGGAGCTCTCTGAAACTTCAATTGGTTAAAAACCTGCAAAATAAGTCTTCAAATGGTTGTGAAAATAGTGCCAATGGATTCAGAACGTCCAAAAACCCCTAGCTGGGATTTTACGGCACCTCATTCGGCCAAAAAATGAAGAAGATAGGCCTCCTGCCATTCTCTTCCTTCAAGCTTGTTGTCTCTGGTTCGCCAAAACGCACCTCCTGTACGATGAACCCAAGAACACGCTCCAAAACGTGTGCTTAAACCCAGCACCTGCGCACAACCGCAAAAATGGTCAAACTGTCAAACGGTTAGGGCACGCCCAACCCCTAACCGTCAAGACCATGGACATATGTGATCGTCCAAACGACCTCAGGCTAGCACAAAAGAGCTCAGTTCCAAGAGCGAATAGATGGGCGACAAGTGGTGGTGTATGGTTTATATAACCATTTTAAAAACCAAAATGTAAACCAATTCCCGCGCGCGCTCCGTATGAGGTCACATGACAACACATATAAAATCGGGGCTAACATTTGTAATTAAAACCCGCGCGCAGAATATATGGTAAGGCCACATGATAAAAGTCCATGCGACCGGGGCTATGAATATGGTTTTAAAACTCCCGCGCCTCCGTGCACATATCAAGTCACATGGATAACAATGCAACAACGGGCTGGGGCTAAGCCCCGACCCGACCCCACGCCAACCATACCATAATGTAAACTTAAATATATTAAAACACATATAAATATAAAGTGATATAGTGTGGTGTGATGGTTGGTTGGAATTTGTTAAAACGTTGCATGGTGGGAGGAAGTCTGAGGTTCGAATCCGGTGAGCTCCATAACCTTTTAACCAACACCTAAACCAATAGCAGGGTGCCACGTGGCACGAACAGATTCGCCCAAAATCTACCAATAAATGAATTCCACGTTAGTGGTCGTACCTTTGCCATTCATCTCTGCCATGTCATCGTACGGACATGCCACGTCAGCATCCATACGGACTGTACGGACTGCACAGTCAGCGTCCCTTTTTTTACATGTTTGACGATTCGAACAGATCGCGATATCTCTCTCTCCCAACGTCCGTTTGAGACGAAACGAGTTGCATTGGGTTCGTAACGACAAGGGATACGCTCTCGTTCATTTTGAGGCAATTCTGAGAACATTGATTTTTGAGCTAAATTTTGACCCCTGGTCCAGATTTTGATCACATCTTCCCACTGAAAGGATTTTGGACCCACAAAAGCTTATGATTATCTGTCTGAGATTCAATACACCTCTTCTTTCAAGTTCTATCAACTGATTCTACTTGAAAAGTCTTTTCGACAATCACATGGATACTTTGACATGCCTTGCACTGCAACTGGCTATGTCCTTCAACCATTGTTCTCTGGTTGCTTCTAACCCATTGTTCTCTTTGTTCTTGGAAGACTGCCAACCTTCCCACTAAGAATCAAGTCCCTCTTGTGAACTCTTTGACGTCAACACAATCAGCTCTCCAATGGCTGCAAAAAATTTCCTGTGACATCTTGTCACAAGCCAAGAAAACCATCAATCTTGAAAACAAATTATACAAGACTGAAAAATGATGCCAACAAAGTCTTTTTCTCTTCAAACAAACTGTCGCATATTGTACTTCATCAAAGAACATGGCGTTTTCTTGCATCATGGTGTACGCAAAATCAACTTACAAGTCAACAAACACCATCGACTAAACACAAGTCGAAAAACACGATCGACACAACATAGTCGTCAGACAACATCGACACAAGTTGAAACTCATTTGAAACATATCAGCCTTCCCAAACTGACAAGTCGACAAACATAATTCACAATCATGTTTTAATCATGAGCCATTCATGATGAACCATCACCAGGTTCACTTCTTACACATACACAAAAACAAATGCATGTGCATGACTCTTCAACTCTCCTTCCAGTACAAACATAAGTACATAAACCCCATAACATGTGGGTACATAAGAGCTTAATATGAAAAAAAATATATATGGTTGTAACAAGTGAACATCATATCCATCTTTTACATCCTCTTGGCGAAGTTGTGCAACAACAAGAATGCCTTCAAATGAATTGCATTCATATGCAAACTTGCATCATACAAGTTATGATAAACTGCTGCAACTTTTCATACTCTCAACATAAATGCACACATAACACTGAAAAGTGCATTTACAATAGAAAAATGCAATCCTTACTTGCTCAAGAAATCCAACCATTTCTTTCCAATCCAACTCAATGGTGACTTTTTCTGCTGAAAATCATCCTCTTGTGAATCATCTTGACTCACATCGATGATGGAATATCCTCTTCCATTCTTGCCAATCTCTTTATCCATTTGCTTCTTGTGTTGTGGATGAGTGGTTGGATGCAATGTCCAACATTGGTCAATGAGATGACCCATCTTCTGACAATGAGTACAAATCTTTTGCATCCTCTTTTCACGTTGTTTTTGCTTATAAAGTTTCCTGAA
>SNQJ01S0044611.1:49730-75888 GCA_010110895.2 Picea sitchensis | reverse complement strand
TCCAAGCAATAGTAATTTCATTCATCAAGAACTACCTACAGGTTTGACACTAATTCTAGAATATTCTATCTAGTGAAGCATTTTTGTACACAAGTACTAACATCTTATCTATCTTCTTAAGGCTATGCAACTTGCAGATTAGTTAATGTCGAACACGTGAATGTATTTTATACTCCAATTTTATTTTAACATAAGTTGTATTCTTCTTCGCTTCCTGAACCATTTATATAATTTAATAACAATAAAAATTCATTATTATAAGTCATATAACAACAATCAAAATGTAATTTATTATTGATAGAGTTTGTGTATAATTTTGATCAATTCAATAAAGTATTGATCATAAATATAATTCACTTGATCTAATAGTTTTACTTTTATTTCATTAAAATGAAATAACCAAAAAATATTAATTTCAAACACCCCCTTTCATTTATACTTTATAATAAATCAAAAGGGAGTTTCTTATACAATATCCAACAAAAATTTATTAGACTTATATCATTGTTGATTCTATTTCACACTAGATGATAATCAATTATATAATTCCATATATATATATATCAAATTCAATAATATATTATACTATACCACTTTTTTCTATTTATTTATTTAATTCCTATATTAACCTTGAATTGAAATAAACTAAATCTTTCAAGGAAACTCATTATCTCTTATTCAAACTCTAATATTATAATTTTAATTAAATATGTATGTCATCTATACATGTACCTTATTAATTAATTTTAACATATATTTATTAATTATATGCATACAAATCTTAAATAGATATATATGTGTGTGTGTATATATTAGATTTGGAAAAAATATAAAATATAAGGAAAGGTTTGGTCCTTCCTAAGATTGGATTCGTTATTAAATACCTCAATGATGGCTTGTGCCTACATACATAAGTTAGGTAAGAGAACATGCATCGTTCACTAACAAACAATTGTATTGACCAATGATGATGCCAACTACAACCAAATTTAGACAATAGAGATCATGTAAAATATCTGAGGATAGGTAGGAAAGGATCATTGGTTGGAAACCAATCGAATTAGGTCTAGACTATGACAAGTATTCAGTCAATATTATTAACATAGGCACCAAGGGAAAGCCTGTTTCATGTAGGATTGTGCACAATTCTAAAGTTATATTTACCCAAAATCTAATCGGGACTGTTATCACACAATCTATACTTTCCCAAATCCCCAGGCAAGTGGATGCAATATTGGCATAACAGGGGGCGACCTATCACTATCACCTTAATAGGAAACCCTTTTCTATTTAGGAGTATATCAAGATTATCCCAGGGGAGATATCATCAATGATGTAAAGGGATGATAACTAAGGCAATGATTCAAGGAAATCCCCTTCTCACTAGTCACTTAGTTCAAAAGGTTCTTATTGCCTTTAAGGAATGAAGAAAATTGTAAAATGGAGTGTACCTACCCAGAACAAGACAACAAGAATATATAGCATCTTGCAAGTACAAAAAATATGATGTTAGTGCTTCTTAAGAGCATGAATCTTCAAAAAATGGGCTAGCTGACATAAATTTGCAGCAATGTAACAATTTATAATAGCAATGGGTATTTTATAACAACCACAATAATTATGCCTTGAAATTGCTTGGAAAAGACAAGAAAAAGTAACTTTGACTAGGAAAATTGATAATAAATTGTCACAAGCAAATTTGGAAATGTTTAGCTAGAGTTTAATATCACTTTTGTAGAGAATTTGCTGCAATTAGATGGATGTATCAATATTTTGTAACAACAACAAATTCTAGTACTCAAAATTGCAAGAAAATACCATGTAAACTCAACATTTATCTAGTAGATTAATTGGCAATTATCACAAATGATTTCCAAATGAGCTAAGTATCAGTTATGTAGGTGAATGCGACAATTTATCATAAATTAGTATGATTGTAGCAATAATTTGCAACAAAAACAACTTAGCTAAGGAGTTATTCTAGTTTAGGATTAACAAAAGTTAGAAAAATCTTCAAGAAGAAAGGTTTGAGTGTTTGTTTGATCAATCATTCACTATAATGATTAAACTAGTCCCTTTTAGGGTTCATAGAGTTACAATAGCAGTGAAAAAAATTGGAGCAAAGTAGCAATGATAATACTTTGTCAAAGGAGAAGGGATGGATGGAGGAGGTGTTGGTTACCCAAGGCCTCAAGCATCCAAATCCTAGAGAGAAATTTGCTAGAATGTAAGGAATCTTAGGCCCTAGAGAATTTTCCTTCCCTATACTATTGAAATAATATGTGGAGTAGGAAAGTATGGTAACACTACTAGAGAGATAGCACTTTAGGGCTCTAGTAGCTACTTCTTAAACAAGGTGCACTTTAGAAATTTAAATAAGTGGAGAACTATAGAGAGAAATAAGTAACTTATGTTTCTCTCCTAGGGTTTAAGCAATAAATTTCATAATCTTTAACATGAAACAAGTAAAATTGACAAAAAAACATTCATTAGAATAAACAAATTGCAGATTTTCTACTTAGTTCACCAACACTAATCAAGCCAAACCCTAGTTGAAGATATTCCACCATGAAAAATAGCCAAGATACACCACAATAATCCTCTTCAAGAAGTTGCACACTAGTTACTTCAACCAATATCCATTAAAGAGGGCACAAATTTCAGTCCACACTAAGTGTGTGATGAGTGATCCTGAAAAATGAGAGTTCTTTCTCTCTATTTATACAATATCAATGACCTTTAACTAATTTTAGGTCATAAAACACTGACCTGGAAAAATTACATCAAATATTTTTTACATAAATGGAAGTAATTAAACCCTAAAATCATCTCCAAGGGTGATTTCATGCCCTTATAGGGTGACATTGGACTCCTACGGTGGAATGTTGGGCCCCACATGCAGAATGTTTTGCCTCCAAAGGCCCTGGATGATGCCACACGTGCCAACCAACACAAAAACTCCCTCATAAATAAAAACCCTAGCTCTGGATGATGTCCATGGTCATAATGATGACATCATGGGATCTCAAGCATCAATGTCTAGGTGGAAGAGGAAGAGCCCCCTGGGTCTAGGTCTATTGGAGTGTCTCCAAGGGAAACATCCTTCTTTCTTCATGGTTTAAGTCTTTGATGCCTTCTTTCCCCTACCTGAGGTTACAACATCCATCTATGGGCTTTCATCCCCATGGAGGTCTGAGCTAATCATCCCCCCACATGGACCTATCCAATGACAAAGTCCCGCAGTAGCAACAAGCACGCCTTCCAGGGGTTCATAAGTCACAGGGATCATAGCATGTAAATCACATATAATAATCAGATTACCCAAACATGTGCATCAAACCCCCCTTTACCCAGACATATGCTCAAAAATTTTATGCATTTTAACAAGTCAAGTTTGGAGAAGGTCTCAGAATGTCTTATTGGTCTAATCATCCTTAAGTTTGGGGTGTTTCCCTGGTGAGAACCAATCTAAGTCATGTAAGTGTGTGTGAGGTGGCATGGGGTAAGTGTTTGGGCATGGGGTGTAGTGATAACATGAAAATGTAGATCTTACATGTGGGTGTCTTTGTAGAGCACAGGCTGCACCATTTCATAGATGACATTCTTTCCTAGCCCATTCAATTCCTTTTATTATTAGTTTTATTGACTTTTATCTGTTTCTTTTATGCTTCAAGGGAAGAGCTAAGGGACATTTTTCTGGCTTGGTGACTAGAGGTGACAATGTTACCCACAAGCATTTCACAGAGAGAGAAGGTTGGCTTGTGATAAGACCCCCTTTCCCTTGGATATGCCACCAAGATACACTACCCTGGTTTGGTGACCAGATATATGGTAATGTCATAATGCTACATTCCCATGGTCATAATAGGTCGGCTCCTGATGAGACCTCCCATCCACCAACTAATACATTGAGTGTTTATTTATCTTACGAGTTCCCTTTTCTTACTGAGAATCCTTTTGATTATTTCTCAGGAATACCTGGGTGAATCATATTAAAGGTTTCATTTTGGATTTTAACTCTTTCCAACTACTTTTACCCTCTGGTCTTTTATCCCCTTCTTCCCACAGAGAAAGGTACAACCATTTCTAGTGTGGAAAATCCCAATGCCTAAACAAAGGTAGGTGAAATGAGAGGAATAAAGAAGGAAAGTGGTAAGTATGGAGGGAATGGACGATGACCTTCTCATAGACCCACCTAGTGGAAACCCATCCTAAAGGGAGACTAATTTACTAGGACATCATGTCACCCTCCCAGGTTTGAACAAGTTAAAGAGAATAATTTCCAATCAAATGTTATGAAATGAAGTGGCGCAAGTCACCCTCAGAGGCAACCCGCTTCTACCAAGACCTTCTTATTCCTACCCCAAAGAGTTGTAATACCCTTCAAATCCCATATCAGGACTTCTTGTCACCCACAGGACGCTCTTTTGATATCCCGATAGTCACTTCGGGAAATCGGGCTTCGCGATATCGTGAACCCTGTGCGCTCATTCTCGTGCAATTCAAAACCCCGATCCCCGATGGTCAAAGGGTCAACGTTTCACCTCCGTCGGGGATTTCCCTATCGGGATATCGCTACTCGAGATGTCAACGCTCTGTATTTTCAAACCCTGAGTACCAAGGTACCGATTCTTCGCTACAGCACCACCTGTATTCCACTAGTCCCCGGGGCCCCTCGCTGCCACGTCACCTCGGGATTTCGCGGATCGTGAATCCACGGTGCAAGTTTTCCTTGTTTTCGAAAACCTCAAACGTCGAAATCCCGACCTCATGGGATCTTACGCCACCAATCGATCGACGGCTCTGATTTAATCGGGAAATCGCGACTCGCGATTTCGACATGCATGCAAATCTTGCTCTCGCAGACCCCGATATGCCGATATGCGATGGAAATGGATTCTTCCTATGCTTGAGGGTTAAATCCCTCGCTACTTCTAACAGATCTGATGGTCTGCGGGACTTTGTGATTCTCCACAGCGATCCCAAGCCGTCGATTCTTCTCCTAGGATATTTTCTCCGCTCTAAAGCTCCTTCCTGTTGGGAGCTTCTCCTGGGTCTGTTCCACGGTGGAACTATCCCTCCTGAGCTTAATTCCTCCGACTCCTTCAGAGACCTTTCTCACGCTCTATGTGCTCAACCTTCAACAGTTCTCTAAGTGTCGAATTTCTTTCAGATCTTGTGCACTCACAACCACATAAATCTCTGTCTCCCTATGATCAGGCTTGCTACTGAGACTTCAAACCTGCCTGCACTTCTCCTGCACACTCTACTAACCCAATTCAACTTCTGGGCAGATGAGAATGAGAGTTTACTGTCTAGCCTCCTCAACGCACTCTATGTGGAGGAATTCAACTGCACTCTATGCAGGAATCTCTTGGCTCAGACGGAGAAACAATTGAAACTCATCCTCCTCTCTTTCAGACTTCAACAAATCTCTGGAAACACATGCACAACACACCCAAAGAAAATGCATACAAAGGAAACAGAACATTCAGGAACACATAAGCAACATCATACAGAGAAACAACACAAACCATGAAAGTGAATCAAAGACTTCCTTCTATTAATTCAATCTGTACATGGGTGTTCTTCCCAAGCTCTCTGCTCTGCTCTTTTCTTGCTCCTGCTCTCAATAATTCTGAATGAATACAATAATGCAAAGGAGGGTGTCTATATTCCGTTTCCCTCTCGAAAACTACAACTATCAAATCTACAGTTAATTCCTATCTAACAACATTAAAACTATTAAATGCCTTCCTATCTGCTAAGGACTTGAGCTTATCTGCTCAAGGTCCATTTACAATGTACAGGTGCGCTTCATTAAATTCACATATAAATGTTTGGCGCACAATATCAAGGTGTTTCAAAATTTTGTGCTCGCGCTGTCCAGCTGTCTTCTTTGCTCCACGTGCTGGCTCGCTTGATGAGATGTGGATGCTCCTGCATCATACTCCTCGGATCGAAAGATTTCATGGCCTCCTGTCCATGAGCTCCTGCACAATGTGTCCATGATTCTATATTACTGCCTCTGTCTCCCAGCTGGCATCCTCCACTGGGTGGTTCTTCCATTTTACCAGGTACTCAAAATATTTCTTTCGCCTGGTCTTCCTTCCCATTCGTTTTCCCAGTAGGTACTCCATCTGTGTCTTTTCATCTATCGGCATCTGTTTCTGCCACTGGATCACTAGTTCATCAGTCCCAGTGTCTGTTTCTCCATCCCTATATGGGTATAAATCCGAAACATTGAAAATCGGAGATATCCCAATGCCCTCTAGCAACTCAATTTCGTATGCGTTCTCCCCGAATTTCTTCAGGACTCTGCACGACCCGATATTCTTCATCTTGAGTTTATTATGTGTTCCCCTTGGGAACCTTTCCTTCCTTAAGTGCGCCAGAACCATGTCCCCAACTTCAAACTGAAGTTGCCTCTTCCGCTGATCGGCTCTGCGCTTATACTCCTGGTTGGACTTCTGTAGTCGCTGCTTCACCTGCGTGTGAAGTTATTGCATCGCCTCAGTGAACTCTTCATCTCTCGCGCTGCTAGTTTCAGCCTGTTCTGACTCCCTGAGCTCAAAAACTCCTCTCGGCTGTGTCCCATACAAAATCTGGAACGAACTCTTACCTGTACTCCGATTCACCGAATCGTTGTACGCAAATTCTGTCTGTGGTAGGATCTGGTCCCAACTGCTGTGATGCTCCGTCACTAGGCTCCTCAATAGATCCCCCAGACTTCTGTTGACCACCTCGGTCTGTCCATCCGTCTGCGGATGATATGCTGAATTAAAATCCAAATTAGTTCCCAGCTTCTTCCATAGCGTCCTCCAAAAATGACCTATGAACTTTGTATCCCGATCTGAGACTATGCTTCTCGGCAATCCATGCAATCTAATGATTTCTTTAAAGAACAAATCCACGATGTGGGTCGCATCGCTGGTCTTCTGACACGGTATGAAATGTGCCATTTTAGAAAACCTGTCCACCACCACAAAGATGTAATCAACTCCCCTTTGCGTCCTCGACAATCCCAGAACAAAATCCATACTAATGGCTTCCCATGGCCTCTCGGGTATAGGCAACGACTGATAGAACCCTGTGTTCTGCTTTCGGCCCTTCGCATGTTGACAAATCCTGCACCTGTCAACAAACCTTTTTACATCTGTACGCATTCCCGGCCAGAAATATGATTCGCTCATCTTTGCGAATGTTTTATCATGTCCAAAATGACCTGCCAATCCGCCACTATGTTTTTATTTCATCAAATTCTCCCTCATAGAGCAATCTGGAATGCACAACTGATTGCCTTTGAAGAGAAATCCATCCTGGATCATGAAATCTATCCATGGAGTCCTATCTCTGAGAACTAGGTTCTCAGCTACTTCGTACGCTTCTCTGAAGTCTGCATCACCTGCATACATATCCTTCAGATTTTCAAAGCCCAACGTGTTGACTCTGAATTCCTGCAGAAACAAACATTTCCTGCTCAAAGCATCTGCCACTTTGTTAGCAGTCCCCGAAATGTGCTTTATCACAAATGTAAAATTTTGCATGTACTCTACCCATTTTGCATGCTTTTGATTCAGCTTCTCCTGCTGACTCACAAACTGTAATGCATGATTATCACTGTACAAAATGAACTCCTTGGGTATCAAGTAATGCCTCCACTTCTTTAATGCCTGTATAATGGCATAAAACTCTTTATCATAGGTGGAGTATTTCAGCTTGGCATCATCTAGTTTCTCGCTGAAATATGCCATTGGTTTGTCATCTTGACTCAAGACCCCTCCAACAGCATACCCGCTGGTGCGGACAATCGCGACCCCCATGGTCTGACCCGCTCTGATACCACTCTGGTGCAAGTCACCCTCAGAGGAAACCCACTTCTACCAGGACCTTCTTATTCCTTCCCCGAAGAGTTGTAATACCCTTCAAATCCCGTATCGGGACTTCTTGTCACCCACAGGACACTCTTTTGATCTCACGGTAGTCACTTCAGGAAATCGGGCTTCGCGATATCGTGAACCTTGTGCGCCCGTTCTCGTGCAATTCAAAACCCCGATCCCCGATGGTCAAATGGTCAATGTTTCACCTCCGTCGGAGATTTCCCTATCGGGATATCGCTACTCGAGATGTCAACGCTCTGTATTTTCAAACACTGAGTACCAAGGTACCGATTCTCCGCTACAGCGCCACCTATATTCCACTAGTCCCCGGGGCCCCTCGCTGCCATGTCACCTCGGGATTTCACAGATCGTGAATCCACGGTGCAAGTTTTCCTTGTTTTCGAAAACCTCGAACGCCGAAACCCCGACCTCACGGGATCTTATGCCACCTGTCTACCAATCGATCGACGACTCCGATTTAATCGAGAAATCGCGACTCGCGATTTCGACGTGCATGCAAATCTTTCTCTCGCAGACCCCGATATGCCGATATGCGATGGCAATGGATTCTTCTTGCGCTTGAGGGTTAAATCCCTCACTACTTCTAATAGATCTGACGATCTGCGGGACTTCGCGATTCTCCACAGCGATCCCAAGCCATCGATTCTTCTCCTAGGAGATTTTCTCCGCTCTAAAGCTCCTTCCTGTTGGGAGCTTCTCCTGGGTCTGTTCCACGGCAGAACTATCCCTCCTGAGCTTAATTCCTCTGACTCCTTCAGAGACCTTTCGCACGCTCTATGTGCTCAACCTTCAACAGTTCTCTAAGTGTCAAATTTCTTTCAGATCTTGTGCACTCACAGCCACATAAATCTCTGTCTCCCTATGCTCAGGCTTGCTACTGAGACTTCAAACTCGCCTGCACTTCTCCTGCACACTCTACTAACCCAATTCAACTTCTGGGCAGATGAGAATGAGAGTTTACTGTCTAGACTCCTCAACGCACTCTATGAGGATGAATTCAACTAACTCTATGCAGGAATCTCTTGGCTCAGACGGAGAAACAATTGAAACTCATCCTCCTCTCTTTCAGACTTCAACAAATCTCTGGAAACACATGCACAACACACCCAAAGAAAATGCATACAAAGGAAACAGAAAATTCAGGAACACATAAGCAACATCATACAGAGAAACAACACAAACCATGAAAGTGAATCAAAGACTTCCTTCTATTAATTCAATCTGTACATTGGTGTTCTTCCTAAGCTCTCTGCTCTGCTCTTTTCTTGCTCCTGCTCTCAATAATTCTGAATGAATACAATAATGCAAAGGAGGGTGTCTATATTCCGTTTCCCTCTCGAAAACTACAACTATCAAATCTACAGTTAATTCCTATCTAACAGCATTAAAACTATTAAATGCCTTCCTATCTGCTAAGGACGTGAGCTTATCTTCTCAAGGTCCATTTACAATGTACAGGTGCACTTCATTAAATTCACATATAAATGTTTGGCGCACAATATCAAGGTGTTTCAAAATTTCTTGTTGGCACTGTCCAGCTGTCTTCTTTGCTCCACGCGTTGGCTCGCTTGATGAGATGTGGATGCTCCTGCATCATGAAGGAGAATTCAATGCAACATATTAAAGTGATTCGATAATCAGAGTTACACATACCATGATACCTAGACTCATTAGCTCATTGAGAAATACTTACTACTACTTCAGGACCAGGATGGTGGGACAGATTTTGTTGTTGTTGATAATTGAGATGAACTAAAGAAAACGAGGGGCCTTCTGAGGCCATGCTCAAGTCATCCAACTCTCAACACTCCATGTCTAGGACCTGTGGGCATCAAGACATGATATCCTTAGTTATCCCTAGGATAGTGGATAACAAGGATGCAACCGTGAGTACAAAGGAACCAAGGAATTATGTGATACACATGGGTTATACTATCAGTGGAAATTTTGATATGACTATACTATTCCTACTCCAAGGAGATGAACTTTCTTTGCATGTAAATTTTGCAATGACTCAATGATATTAAATTTACAGTTTTTAAACAAATCTCAGAAATTGCGTTCTATGTAGGTTTTTGGTAAAGCAAGGCTATCCTAAAACTTTAACAAGAATAAAATCAACCCAATTGTAAGATTTGAGAATCTCTCGTTAAAAGTATAAATACCATTTAGTCAGAGAACACACCTCTGATACAACTAAGTATTCTATCTTGCAGAGAATTATTACCGATGGAACAATCTCAAATGTGTAGTTGGGAGTTTACACCACAAATTGGGTGGCATGTGATTTATAAGTTTAATTCAACTGAAGGTAAATGTTGAGTACCTAACTCCACTTCTAAGGTAAAGGTGTTACAACACCAACAATGACTCATCAATACTGGAGTGCATTAGTATATTTACTTGAAATTTTTAAAGAACAAACTAAATGCTGGAATCATATAGCGGCCGTGGGTTGTAGAACTGCAATTACCATTATTAATTAACTAGATAAGAACAAGCATAAACACACTTCTAAATAT
Source organism: Picea sitchensis (assembly GCA_010110895.2). NCBI lineage: Eukaryota > Viridiplantae > Streptophyta > Pinopsida > Pinales > Pinaceae > Picea > Picea sitchensis. The sequence continues at coordinate 65,465 of SNQJ01S0044611.1, read as the reverse complement.
CAATGTCTATCAGTCCTTATAATGGTTAATCGACGGTACTATTAGAGTGAAGCATGCATATACTAGAAACTATAACAATGTGAGTCTCATTTTATTAATCAATTTTTGCATTCAAGTGAGATTCTGAAATATTTCACGATTACAGGAGAAAATCATCTACCAATGAAGAGATGAGCAACCAAAAATTAATGTTAGGAAGGGGAGATTAAGGTGAAGCTTTTATCCATAAGGGTCAGAGATGGCTTGTACAAAACTTTTCACAGACTATAGTCTATATTGGCCCGTGTGAAGTAGGTTGAAGAATATAAAGAAATAAAAAGAGAACCAACATTACCAGAGTGGTGTTACATAGATAAAACTAAAGGCCAAGCAAAATGGTCATATGCTGGAAAGAAAAATTGCGTATGGATCTCGTGGAATATATGATCCTACCCCTTTGGATGTAAGGTAGAGATTTAGGCGACCAACAAAATATTAAAAGTTCAATGATTTAGTAGTGTAAAAACATCCATGATGAAAAGACAATATCACTTGCAAAATCATTAAGGAAAAAAAAATCCTTATTACAACAAAAAGATTTCAGAGTCAAAACTACTAGTAATATGCCATCCATTACAGTAAATTTATATTTACAAATTCAAGAAGATAATGCTTTCGTGGAGTCATTTGATCCTTCCACATAATAAGAAAACAATTTATATAAATTATAATATGGACACCTCGATTAATTCTTGTTTCTTCCATACTTAAATAACATTATATATGATTACATAATCACTATTAATATGTTATATATACATTTTTGAAAGTGTCTCTATTGAATTGTTTATCCACGCATAAATTGAGGTAGTATGTGTGTGTGTGTGTGTGAAAATAACTTGAATCCAACAATGATCCATGCATACTTGAACATAATATATCTATTAATTGGAGAATACCTCGATGAAAACATCGTTTCAAGTATGAATTCAATCAATACATTTAAATTTCATGAAAAATGTATGTAATTAACCAATCAGTTCTTATAAATATCAGTATATTAAATAAACCTTACATTGTTTACAAAATAATTAGAACCATGTAAGATACCATAACCCGATGGTGGCTGACAATTGATGTTGATCTTCCATAGATGATTGCACACTCCCTTGAATCTTTCTAATCGAACAACTTCACCGGTACCTCCTAGCCAATTATAGGGGTACTCTTCTTCCCCCTTAGCCCCCCGAGCTGAAAAGGGGCTACACATAAGAACAAATAGACAAATAGCTCCATGGATTTCCTCTCAAGGTAGAGCTTCCACTCTTTCTACAAGATTGGTATCCCAACTCTCACAAGTAAAACATAGTCCAAACCATTTTGGCAGCATAACCTTACCAAGAATAAGTGAGATCCATTTTCCTTATTCACCATTTGTTTTATAGAATTTCTTCATTGACGCATTTCCTCATGCACAAGTAATTAATGTTTTAGATTAAATTAATTATGATTGTTCATCCACACACTTGTTACACTCTCCCCAATTTGCACATGTAATTTCCATTTTTATTTTATTTAAAAATTCAATTTCCCTCACATTCCCCAATGCGTTCCTATTTTCTTTTTGAGTTGTGCCTTTGTTCCCCAAATTATCATTTAATGAGTGTCTCCTAACTAGATCTTAGTTAGAGTTGGATTAGGAGTCTTCTTCTAGTTAGACTAGTGGTAGCTTGACTCTAGATAATATTCTATGTGTACACCTATTCTCTCATATTTTATTTCTTTATATTTTAAAATCCTTTTTAATATTTTCATGCACACATGTGCATTTGATCTAATCTTTATATTTTTCTCACTTTTTCCTAGAACTTGATTTATCTCAATTCTTTTAATTTATTTAATATTTTTATTTAGTCCCCTAATTAAATTTTAGACTTAGGATTAGTCTTAGAATTAAGATTATATTTTTATTGGATTTATAATTAATAAATTCAAGGTTTAATAAATTATTTTAATCCAACAAGTCTAATCATTTCAATGTTTTCTAGGCCACATAGATTTATTGACTCAAGTTTTTAATTACACGACATTCCCTTCAAGACACATCTCTGTGCTCCAAGTGTGCCACTTGCCTTTGACTAGTTTTGGAAGATTTTATGACCCTTGGAGTCAACCCTCCACTCATTTGACCTTGTGAGAGACTAAGGGATTCTAAGGAATAAGGAATTTGCCTTATTGCGCACCCCAAAGAAATATTCATGAGAAACTGTCTCATACTGTCCTCACGACATCATGGACCTCTTGAAATAGGTAATCATTAACCTATAGTTCAGACCACAACATGAGTGAGTTTGTGACAGGGATGCTTTCACACCTCTCCCTCAATGTATGGTTTTTGTACATGGCCCCTTTACTCCTTATGTGAGTTGGATTAGCAAGCATTATCAAGCCTGCATCCACTTACAAAAACAATGTCAATAATCCATATACGTAAATCATACTGAAATAAATCATGTGTCACATGTGCGTAAATGAAATAATTAAACAAAATACAATCCACTCTTTGGCTTGACCCAGAGTCCAAGGAATGTTCATTGATGACATCAACATCCATAACCTTTCATGTACCCTACACACTGAGTAAAACTCGTCAATATCATCTGCCAATATATATACATCAATATAACAATAAGTAACAAAACAACATCATCATCATATGTAACCCATAATCGAAACAAAATCATAATATACCATAATCGAATCACTTTCATGAAAGTTTCCTCAAAGAATATGTCAATAAAAGTGTTCTCACTAGAGCAGCGTGTTACATACTCCCCATCTTGTTTTAAACCTTGTGACGAAGTTCATACAGTATATAAATGCAAGTAAATAAATTTATCAAGCATAGATCTACATGTCTAATCTATCAAACAAGTAAGGAAATTGTTGACGTATCTCATATGCATCCTCCTAGTTAGTTGAGTGTGGACTATAGTTATCCCATTGGACCTTGACCTGATCAAATATTCAAGGTCATAGCTATCGAGTGAGATGGTACAAAATGAAGATTGACTCCACCATAAGAGCATCCTCATCCAACACCTGCAAAGAACTCATGTCAATAAAATGTGACAAATCACTAATATAATTTTGTACAACAGATACATGAAATACGTCATGCATATGCCTCAAAGAATTAAGAAAGGATAGTTAATAAGACATGATTCCCTTCCTTTCCACAACCTCGAAAGGTCCCACAAAATTAGGAGAGAGTTTACCACCCTTTCCAAACTTGATCGAACTCTTGTGCGGTTTTACACATAAGAAAAATATGTTGCCAACTTCATAACTCTGACCAATACGATGCACATCAACATAGCTCTTCTATCGGTCCTACACTTTTTTAATCCTATGTATTATTGATTGCATATCTTCTTCCATTTCTTGATTCACTTATGGTCCTACCAAGACCCTGTACTTAAGTTGATCCCAACTCAACGACGTCTGATATGATCACTCGTAAAGAGACAAAAATGGTTCCATCTGAATGGTACTCTGATAGTTGTTGTTGTATAAAAAATATACTAGTGGAAAGAAGTATTCCCAACGTTTTTGTTGGTCCATTACATACATACACAACATATCCTCCAAAATCTAGTTCATTATTTATATTTGTCCATTTGTCTCTGGGTGATATGATATGCTAAAGTTTAGTTTTGTTCCCAAGGCCTCTTGGAAACTGGTCCAAAAACTTCTTGTAAAAAATGATACCCAATCAGAAATTATCATTCTTTGTACTCCATGTAACCTCACAATCTCGTTGAAAAATACTCTAGCTATATTTTTCACCTGATATGTCATACACACTAGAATAAAGTGTGCACTCTTCGTTCGAGTGTCAACTACCACAAAAATAGAATCGTGTCTCCTTGCCGTCAGTGGAAATCCAACAATAAATTCCATTGAAATGACTTCCCATTTAGATTTAGGAATAACTTGTCGTTGTAAATTTTTTTTTGGATGTCTATGTTCAACCTTTACTTGCTCACATTATAGACATCTCACCATGTAACCAACTATGTCTTCTTTCATTCCCCTCTTGAAGAATAAAGGTTGAAGGTCTACCTTCATCTTCGTGACTTATGGATGATCCATGTACAATGCTCAATGAGCTTCACTCAGGATCAACTTCTTAATTTTTGGTTAGGAGGTATGTAAATTCTTTCGTTAAATCTCAACAATCCGTCTTTTTCTAAATAATAACCTTGAAAATTCGATACCACCATGGCATTTCTTTCAATATTATCCTTAACTTCTTTATACCAGTCATCATCGATCTGGGAAGTTAGAATCCTTTCTTAAATATTTGTCTTAAGATGCATTATCGAGAATATGTGTGGTCCCTGACTCAACGCATTTGCCACTCTATTCACCGTTCATTTACTGTAAGTAATCTCAAAGTCATATTCACTAATAATTATGACCAATGCCTATGTCACGCGTTCAAGTCACTCTGTGTAAATATATGTTGCAATCCATAGTGATCTATCTTTAACTCGATTTTTCATCCAATCAGATATTTTTTCCAAACTCTCAAGGAATATACAATTGCTAATATCTCCATGTCATGCGTTTCATAGTTTTCTTCATGCTTTCTCAATTTTCTTGAAATATAAAAGATCACTCGAATATCTTGCATCAAAACTCCACCTTAACCTTCCTTGGATGTGTCTGTACATACCAATAATTCCTTGTCCATGTCAGGGACCTTTAGTATCGACGTTGTTGTCAACAAGTCTTTGAGCCTTTGAAATGCTTCCATGTATTTCTCAGTCCATGCAAACTTCTTGTTTTTATTTTGAAATTCCATGATTGGATTTTCTATATTTGAAAAACCTTTGACAAATAGTCGATAATATCCTTCTAAATCCTAAAGCTATGTCCTGTATGTTTTTTGGTGCAGAAAATTCCATAATGGCCTCTACTTTCGTTGGATCCACAATGATAACTTCACCAGATATGATATGTCCCATGTAATGAATCTTCCATTGGTAAAAAGAACATTTATATAACTTCACGTACAATTTGTTTTCTCGTAGACATTGTGGGACAAATCTAAAATGTTTCTCATGTTCTTCTTTCATCTAAGAATAAATCCGTATATTATCAATAAATACTTGAACAATCTTTTCCATGTATTCATAGAACAACCCATTCATAAAAATCATGAATAACCCCAGGGCGTTCATCAATTTGAATGGTAAAACTATAAAATAATAGTGTCCAAATCTCATCTTAAATGCAGTCTTAGGGATATCTGCTTCCTTAATCCATAATTGATGATATCTTGTTCTCAAATAAATATTAGAAAACAATGTCAGTCCCTTAATTTGGTCAAACAAATCATCTATTCTTGGTAAGGGATATTGTTTCTTTATCGTCACTTTGTTCAATTGACGATAGTCAATACAAAGTGTAACATACCCAGTCACCCACGGGCCAAGATATGACACTTCAAGCCCACTTATGGACTTCTTTCAACTTCTGATCTAAATTTTAATTAATAAATATGCATTAAGTATTCACATGGATAGATCAAGATTCATGCCAAAACATAAAGTAGATGAACCGTATTTTGCACATAGCAAGAACCAACAAGAATGCATACTATGGATACAAAATTCATAGATGAAAAAATACACATTGAAATAAATACACAAATAAATAAAACCATAACAAAGAGAACTTATCTTTATTTGTTAAGAGGAAAATCACTCTATGGAATGGGGTAAACCACAACAAATGGAATGACTACAAAAATGAACTCTAATAGAAAGTATGCTATATAAACAAACATGCTAACAAGACAATATAAATATCCTACCTCGTCTGGACATTCGATGAAGGCCATCGTTGAGCACTCAACTCAAATACATATACCTGCAACTTGTCATCAACAACGAAGATACACAAGCCTATGGTGATAATATATAAATTTACCACATATAATAAAATAATTCATCATTATTCATAACAAATATGCCCATGGAATAACAATTCAAATATTTGCAAGACATTAATTGGATGAGAAAAGATTATTTCTATTAAAATATGATCAACAAAAGTGTATGAATAACAAACATCCGTGTCGTCATGTATCAAAACCGAGAAACTATGTCCCTTCCAGCTGGGCCTCCACCACTTCAATCCTCCACCAAAGGAAAAATCATATAAGAGAGACAATGAGGTTCTCCATCAAAGAGGGAAGAGCTTTGGGGTTGAACAATGTGTTCAAACTTAAAAGGACAAAGGGATGTAGACTCAATATGAAGTGAATAATTTCTCTAGAGTAACTTTTCTCTCAAAAGTTGAATTCTTCTCCTCCTTCCACGACTTGGATATGGCCCATTTATATCCTTCAAATGAAACTTGAAGGGTCGAGTTGGAACATTTATAGTATATGGAAGGTCAAGGATCATGGATCTCGTGACGTGACATGGAAACATGACACCATTTTTTACTTTGGGCACAAAAACCAATGTACATGGGTTGTAATGGTGAAACCTGCATATACGCATGTTGTATAGCTGTTAGGGAATGTATATGTGGAAAAATATGACTTTTAGCTCTGGGAATTGAAAAAAGGGACTACAATTCTACATAGGGAAATGGAAACGCCCTTCTGAGAAAGTTGCATGGGGTGAGGAAAATATTTCTATAACAAATTCCCCCTAATGTGTGATGTGGGAGGAGTATATGCGATGGTCGAAATACATTATAATTCCCAGAAGTGGAGTAATGGATACCTAGCTCGACGAACTAGTTTCTAATGAGAATATTACAATCCATAATGACTTTGTACACATGGATTCCAATTTGAATTACACTGCAGATCCATGTGGAAATATACCAAATAGTTGTTCATGGCCATGAATAAGCATTACAAAGTAGATACATGCCATAGGCTATCATAGTCATGAACAAGACTGAGTGAAAACCAACCTCAAAATGAATCTGAAGATATCTGTATACAATGTAGTACAATTTGATCTCCCACGATCACTGAAGTCATATAGGTACTAGTTCAATGAACAATAGAAACATCTCAAGAAAGCTGTGACTATAAAATGATGTCTTCAAGTTTTCTACATTATCCTCCAAAGGTGCATGTCTACATCATGTGAATAAAGGAGTTGAGGTTGAACACAATGAGACTTTGTTTGATTACCGATCATTAAGGTATACAATTAACAAACGTGAGACAACATACCAATAATGAAAGTAGGTATCAAGGCACTGCGTACATTATTACAAGTGTGAATGTTGAGGTCAAACACTTAAATAATCTATCGATTAGGATACATTGATTTATTCCCAACTATCTATGGTGAGAGAACCTGCCACTGATGACTACAAGCCTCTAGGTACTCATAGGACTCTAGGCCTCATTTCCAGAATAGATGAGATGAAGTCGATGGAAGGATACTCATTGAAAGGAGAGCATTAAGGTATCTCTCATCATTCAGCACGAGGTACAAAGCAATAGCTTGATGATTTTGAGGAACATGGATGAAGATGATGTTCATGAACCACTGACCCTATGCATCTCTCGCATGCACCAAATGGAAGTAGCAGACGAAAGAGACCCTCTAAATAGAATCCAATAAGGAAAAATGCTAACAAAGGTGAGGAAACCACCAATAAGGCTAATGGAATCCAATACACTCCACGAATCCTGTTAGCACTAGAGGTCACACCTAGATTGCTGTAGATGTAATCCTAGTACTCATTTGAATATCAAGAGTAAATTAAGTTGGTATGTGGATCATCAATACTGAGCAAGGAAAAGGATAGGGCAACGAGCTGGGATTTAAAACAAATGCAAATTAGTAACATACCATTGGGCATGGAATCAAGTAAACACTCTATGGATTGAAGGCAAGTCTTGAGTTGCACATCAGATAACGAGCTTATATGATAATGAGTAGAAGAATAGAGAGAAAACAAAAACATGAAACATAACATCCACCAAGAAAGGATCCTCTCTGCAAAATGAATGCAAGGTACTTGAATCAAAATAATGAATTATAAGCAATTACAGCAGGTCCCCTGCTGCTCATGAATCTACAAATCAGAAGCAATCACTGATCCTCAATGACTACATTTTATTCAAGTAAGAAGACAAAGAAATGAAAGACATATTTAAACACTTTGATAAAGCAACTCTCATGAGTCTTTACTAACTAAGAGGAATCCATACAACAATTCCCTTAGGATTACAAAATAAGCACGCTCAGGTAAACTGCGTTCTACCAATCTCCTCACTACAACTTGGGCATTTTCATATAAAATGCAACAACAGACTCTCCTAATTTTTAGGAAATACAATCTAAAAATAGCACTTAGTTGTATGAAGTTTGGAATTGCTGGAATCAAAAGCACCTTCAAATCGGGAGTTGTTTAACTGCTATCTGTTACTTCCTGGAAATATTCCAAGAAAGTCATCTTTGACTACTAGGTGCTTTACTCATTGAAATATGGTGACACTTGTACATAAATCCTCACATAAATTTCTATGGCTTGAGACCTCCAAATATTTGATATTTGGATGCTCTGCCACTTGTCTTCAATCTGCTTTCATGCCTTGGAAATTATCTATTTATGGATTAACTAATAACTAAAGATCTGGAAATGATCTTTATTTATTTTAACAAGTGTCCTGCCACACGGGTTCTAGAATCAACATTTTCATCCAACTCCTTAATGCATTCCCATGTCATACCCATCTATGAGAAAGGGAAAACCATAATCGAGACCTGTACTTGTTGGGCCCAAGATATGATCACTTTTATCACGATTATTATACACTTTTTCCACATGTACATATGCGTTTTTCATCTTTTAAAGGAGTGTTTTGAAGAATTTTATGATAAAATGGTATGATCAGTATAAGGTACATGTAATTAATGTTTAATGATTGTATCAAGTGTAATTCATCATGTTTTATAATTTCCAAGAGCTAATTCATGTTTTTCTAGTGTTACAGGGAAAAAACGCACTACGTTTCTAGTTCCAGCACTTGATCCGACACTCATTCCGACACTCGTTCCGACACTTGATCCGACACTCTGTCCAACACCTCTTCTTGCACAAAAACGGAGGGCGATTTGGTGGTTATGGTATTGGTAGATAGCTGGGGACAAATCAGAGACATGGGTTTTGTTCATACTTATCCCCTCCAACTATTGAACTCTTGACGACTTGATTTTTGGTTGTTATGATGGGTGCTTATTGGCTAGCTCTATTTCGGCAATTAAGGCACCATTAATGAAATTTTCCAATTTTAGAAGTGGTTTGAACCTTCTGTGGTCGACCACTTGGTCTGTAAACATTATAAATACCACCATGGTGGTCAGATAATTGTTAAGTAGTAGAAGAAGTCATGTGTTAGAGACAAAAATGATTTTGGCTCTGTTTTTACATTTTGGAATTGCCATAATTGTATAAAACTGTGTTTTTGCGTTTTAATGGTGAATTCCTTCTATTGAGCTCGTGGTGTGTTTTTAGGGAGTGACCACGACTTTCTTGAAATTTTCCACCTTAGAAGTGGTTTGAACCTTCCGTATTCCACTCACTTTGGTCCTCAGAACATTATAAATACCACCATGGTAATGGACAATTGTTAAGTAGTAGAAGAAGCCGTGTGTTAGATCCAAAAAACGATTTTGGCTCTGTCTTTCCATTTTGGAATTGCTATAATTGTATAAAAACTCTGTTTTGGCGCTTTAATGGTGAATTCCTTCTATTGAGCTCGTGGTGTGTTTTTAGGGAGTGACCACAACTTACTGGGGGGTCCACCAACAATCTGGTAACTCTTCCATGTGTTGTTTGTACATTTCATAGATTAGACATCTCTCTTTTTCATTTCCTGTACATGTATTGCTATCTTTCTTCTGTTATATAATTTGTTGATGTATCTTAATGATTTGGTTATTTTGCAGGTTAGTATAAAGGTGTGTGTTAATATGCATTGATTTGATAGATAGAGACAAATTTGAAAATTCATCTACTAACTCTGTGTGCAAGTAGATATTAGATTACGTTTTATTCATGCTTTTGAAATTTGATTTAAAATAAGAATTAAAATAGAGTAGAACAAAGTTTTAGTTTATGTTTTCTTTAACCAAGGCTTCGGTTGATGGATAGGGTTAGTTTTAGTTTTTATTGCTTATTCAATTGTTAATTAGATTTTTCTTAATTAGTTGTTGATTAATTTATTCATTAGTTTACTTTGTCATGCTTTAATTTACGTTTTAAGCTTTTTCCTTATTGTATTTTGAATTGTTAAGATAGAGCTAGTTTAGTTTATGTTCTGTAATTTCTTGCTTAGATTTAGATTGCAATTTCAAGTTGTAGTTAATGACTGAATTTAGTATTGTATAAGTTTTCTTATATTAATATAGAATGCATTTGAATTTCATAGATTAGAAAACAATTTCTTGTTTTTATAGAAGAGATAGTTTCTTTCTTTCATAGTTTAGAAAATAGTCTTATTTTTGCCTTGATAGATTAGATAGTAGTTCGTTTATCTTAGATTAAGAATTAGTTGTTAATCTTTATTACTTTAAATAGAATAGATTTACTTTCATGCATTGCATTGAGAATTTAGATTTCCTTTCATGCATTAGAAATAGTTTTTCATTAGGCATTTAGTTCACTTTCCTCTTAGGCTAGATAGTTGTTCAATGAGAAGTTTTACTTACAGTAGTTAGTTTCCTTTGATTACTTGTATTTTTCTTTAGTAGGTTAGTTAGGTGCCTTTTCTTACTTGTCTTTTTATTTAGTAGGTTAGTTAGGTGTCTTTGCTTACTTGTCTATTTGATTTAATAGGTTAGATAGGTGCTTTTGCTTACTTGCTTATTTATTTTCTTTCATAGGGTAGTTTCTCATTGAATGTAGGTTGGCAAGTTAAACAAGTTTTCTTTTGTCATTTGCTTATTATTCTTAGTAGTTTGCTTTTGCTTATCGTTAAAATAGTTTGCTTTACATAGAGTTTTCATTTTCTTTCTTAGGAACTATCCATCAACTCTTGGCCCAAAAGTAATTAGGTTACCTAGTTTCATTTTGATTAGTAGGGTTTGCTCATTAGATAATTTTGCTTGAGTAGATTATCCTTAGATAGTTGTCTTCCTTAGTTAGAATATACTCCTACCATCCCTTCCACCTTTGGCATATATTTTTCTACAACTCTAAGTTTACTTACCCCAGATTAATAATTTAATTGAGGGTTTTTACTGTGTTTTTAGTGCATATATAACACCCATCATTTTTGGTGTCGTTGTCGGGGAGTTGTCTCATTGTAAGAAGTAGTTAGGAAATAGATCATACTTAGACCTTAGCATTAGCTTGGTGGCAGCGGAAATTTAAGACAAGAGGTAAGAACCTACGCATCTACTATAGTAGGCTCCCCCAAACCCAATGGTAGTTTTTCTTTTTCTTTTTGTGTTCTTTCATGAATAGACCTAGAAACCAAATGGTAGATTTTTCTTTTGTTTTTTCTTTCTTTCATGAATAGGCCTAGAGACCCACAAGGTAGATACACTAAATCTAAATTAGAACTTTCAAACAAGGTTCCTTTCGATATATTTGGGGGAAGGAACGTTCCACTTATGAAATCCACAGACTGATACCGAAAAACAAGAGCTAACTCAACCCAAAGAGGTAAAGCAATCTCTGAAAGAGACTAAAATAGGGAGCACTATAGAATAAGAAATTAAAGAATCAATAATAGTGGGATAGGACGCAAGACCACTTGAGCCTTTTGTAGAACCAAACAATACAAACTTTGTTTTCTTGCCACCATCAGGAGATCATAACTTTGTGGACTTCATCTTTGTGTGAACCAAGTTTTATCAAATGGCAAGATGAACTCAGAAGCAACTTTTAGCCTTAGGGAACTTTCTCAAATCCTAGAAATAGCTAGTATCTCTTCTTCTCAAGAAGAACACATCTTGACAATAGCGAAGAACTTGAATACCTCTCCAGAAATATTAGAAGAATCAAGGTCCTATGAGCTACAAAATGATTTTCCTTTCCAAAATGTGAAGGAAACTGAGAAATTATGGACTACACCTAGTAGAGAGAAATCATTAAGACTTGAGATTGAGGAGTTCTCAACATCCATATCAACAAATCCTTTATGTACTTCAGAAATCAATCATCCAAAAGAAGAGGATCTGCATAGCATGATGAAGGAGAGCATAGAAATTATTGTTTATAAACATCAAGATTACATTGAAATTTGGTTTCAAGAGGTCATCAAGACACAATACTATTCTCTTATTCAACACCTTCTGATGCCAAAAGAAGTAGGTTGGTTGGTTCTTCATATCTAGGTAATCACTACGGTAAATTTTTCATATATGGATATGAGTATGTTTCTTATCTTGCTCCGCACATGGTTACATTGGAAGAGCTCTTACACTTGAATACATAGTTTCCCTTTCTTTTTAGGTAGGGTAGGATAGTAAATGAAAGCTACATATTGTTAGTTTAGTTTAGAGTCTAATGCAACCTCATTATACATTTTCTTTTTTTAAGAAATATGAGATAAATATTCCTATGACTTGATCTCATTGATATCATTAGTTTATTATATTTTATAGTGTGGTTTTTGTAAACAGTTTTAGAGATATCTATAGGTATTTAATTCACCAGGAGTAGACAGTTTCAAGGAGATATAAAAGAATAATTTGTTTTCAAAACATTGCTATACTTGAACCTTGTTGTCTGCTAAGCATCAAATAAATAATGACTTGTTGTAATTAGCTATATTTTTGCAAAGACTTTCATCTTCTTTTTCTCAAGGCATCTGAAATAGCAATTTCTCTTGAAAATCTTCACAACTGTTTAACGAAGTGATACCATAACTATCAAACCTAGAGGTCTCTCGTACAGTTTTTCCAAGAAACCTGAGTAAGTGAGTCAAATGTCTTTATCAAAGAGTAACAAGAAGGTCGGATTAGTGGTTAGTCATGGAAACATCACAATAACTTACAAAAGAAGAAAGTAAGTTGAGCCTAGAGATACCTTTCTGTTCTTTCTCAATGGTACCATCCACTACACACTAAATAGCTTGATTATATCATATATTTAGATAGGCCACGTCCGCTTAAGTACCCCTTACATCGGGACAATCACTAAGTAATATAATGGAAAGTCATCCTCCAACATAAATACCATCCCAATTGAGAAAAAGAGAAAGAAAAAGTTGTTTTCAGAGATGTTCCCCCATCTTCTTGCATAAGCAATCTTATACTAAAATCTTAAAGGATGGAGGGCCGGTCTCTGAGGATTTAAAAGGCTAACCTGCCAGGATACTAAACAGGTCTGCTAGCAGTGGGTACCAGCATGTGGTATGACTAGGTAAACCCACTGGAAAACTGAACAGGCTTGTTGGCAGCAGGGCATTCTACCTAGCAAGGATGGTAATCTGCCAAAAATAAATAATAAATTTAAACTTGTCCTTATGTACGACATTACTTGCAGACAAAGATGACATGAAGTATGTGTGGTTAAGCTAATTTTAATGAATCTCATGCACTTGCCATTGGGAAATAACTATAAGACTATCTTGAAACTCTCTTGCCTATCTCTTTTTATCTATATATAAGATCTCTTATCCTATAGGTGGGAGCCATATTCTAACCATCTCGTCAGACCAATCTATGAAATTTTATCTTTACACTTAACATACTATAAATCTTCGGCTATTGGGGGATACTAATTGGTTTCCTAAAATTTTGATTGTGAGGTGTCACAATACTTAGCTTTGGGGGACGGGTTTATGAGTTGACAAATGATCATTGCCTAAAGAAGTAAATCTTTGTAAACATTTTGTATTATTTTCATGATACAGGTTATTACATCAGCAGACATTTTATCTTGAGTTGCTAAACTCCTGTGTGCTATAAATTGTTGTATATGTCCTTAATAGACCACTCTATTGGTTTATTTTTGTTACATGTTGTTAATTGTGGGTTTGACATTACATTTTTGTTATAGGTTGTTCATTGTAGGTTTGAAATTACATGATCTATGCAAGAGGATTGAGTGAGCATAGTGGAAAAATCAACAACAATGGAACACTCTTAGCCTACCTCAACTCCTATTCACTATTTTCTTGGCTTTTGAGGAATCAATTGCCTCAGCCACAAAAGATCCAAAGATTTAGAGACTGTTGATTTAACCACCACCGGTTGCCAAGAGCAAGCTATAAGGTTTTCAAAACTAAATTTTAGAACATCTCTGGAGATAATGGATACTCCAAGGAGTGGATAAAATAGGTGCTAATCAACCCTCTAATAGTCATGACCAGATTGATTACATATGAAGGTAGATATTTTGTCTTTAAAGCTTGTCAATTTTGATTATTAGATCACTTTCAGTTCAATAAGCCATTGTAACTTTCCCTTTTACTTCTTGAAGAGTCTAGAGAAGATGTCTTCCCAAGTGAGGAAATATGTAACCAATCCCCCTAACAACCTATTTCACCATGGCCTTATCAAACTAGTATTAGCTGAGTTGGAAAAATAGGAGAAAACATGGGATGAGTTCATTTACCAATTTGCAAACCCTCATCTTACAATCAAGACTAGCAAGAAGACTCTTGATCTAGGGACTATTACTCCACCCAAACCCTCATGCTCAAGCTATTCCTTTATCAGAGAAACTTGTTGATACCCCTGCAGCCTCATCGGGAAAAAAGACCAAGAAGCCTATTTCTAATTCATGGCATGAGGATGTGCCATATCTTCGGTCTAGGGGGATTTTTCCTGAGATAAAATGCTAAGCATTTACCATTTGTATAGCAAACCCATGAGAAGAGGAAGTAGGATTTCTGTCAAAATTATGTCATACTGTCTTTTTACAAAGTCTTGGGATATTATATTAGCAATTGTTTGTATTGGTATGATAAATTATATACTATTGACATCATTGTGTGTTTTATAAGCTCTATGGAAGACTACTTTTACTTAACTACTCTTTCTGACAAATACAAAGCGATTACAACTGCTAAATACTTACTGTCATCTGTATTCCAAGCTTATGAAAAGAGGATCAGTTGTTTGAATTGTTAAATATTGATGAAAGACAATAAAAATTCTCATGTTCACCATGCCTACCAGTACAAACCAAGACTTTTTTTTGTATCTGTCAGTTTTGTTAGTCACCAATGATCAAATTTACTCTTTCATGTGATTGATAGGATTATTAGGTCAAATTGTTATATTTTCAAGATAAAATTTTCAAATACAATTTGAGATATCTTTGTTGAAAAATTGTCATTGGTGTGTCTAGGTGTCAATACTAATCCCTCCACTCATCCAAGGTCATAAATTCTCATCATGGTCATGTCATCATTCCTTGTCATAAATTTTCAAATGATTGTCTTGGTCAAAGTTCTACTTAAAAATTGGTTTTTGAATTAAGGAAGATTGATTTGACAAAAGTGAAAGATTTTTTTGCCAATAATATACCAAGAAAAAAAAACCTCCTTGTTAAGAACCAAACATCAATATGGCATAGAAAAACCTTAGGAAAATTACTCAACGCCTTGAAAAATAGATAATTTCATATAATAAGCCTCTTCAAGGGGGAAACCTCCTTTTACCCCACTTAAATGTTCAAGTACAAGATGATTCAAAATGAAAATGTCTCCTTGGTATATATAGGAGACTAGGAGGTATAATTACA
>SNQJ01S0044611.1:15240-33662 GCA_010110895.2 Picea sitchensis | reverse complement strand
ATGTAGGGTTTTGAGTGAATCACGAATACGCTTCAAATCCTGATTTTATTAATATTTTTGTTGTTCCAAAGTATTCTTATTTTCCACAGTGTTCCCTGATATGTGTCTCTTCCAAATTTGTCTATTGTAAATTTTGGAAAAATAATGAAAATATTGAATACCTTTTTAATATTAAAAACACTTTATGAAAAGGGTTTAGAGTGAATCACCATACCCTTCAAATTCTCATAGTTTGAAAAATAATGTGGTTCCAAAGTACTATGCTCCTCCACAATGTTCCTCTTATGTCTCTCTTGCAAGTCTCTCCCCTACAAAATTTTTCAAAATAATTAAACAGTTAATAGAGTTTTAGTATTTAAATGACTTTATAAAATTCTATTCCCGTTATTTTTTTAATTGCTTAAAAAAATCCCATTTTTTAAAGTTTTTCGGCATGATGATGCATTTATATAAGACTCACTAGTGCATCCATATTAATTGACACACCAACAACATATAATTGTTTTTATTAACAAAATCTCGAAACATGGTGTGGTTAATTTTTCAATGCATCGGTTAGTATTGTTAATATGCACACTAATGCATTTATAGTTTATAAGCGCACCAAGATGCTTTTAAAGTTATTTGAACTTTTATTTGCACATAAAATAGTACATTCATCTCATATTCTATTTTAGGATGAATTCACATGACTAACAATACTTCAGTATACATTTTACATTTTATGTCGCCTTATTCTTAAAAAAACGTTTCAAAACTATATTGAAACTCAGATTGTGGTATGGTCTTCGAAATTTATTTTAGATATGTACAAGAAAATTTATTGCTATTTTTTCTGAAATGCAAGGAGAAAACCTTATTATATGATCAAACGACCAATTCTTCAAATTCCAACCCATTCCATATTGCTCGAAGTCCATCGAGGAGTTCTCCCTTTCCATCTCCAATAAGTTTAACTTATTTTTATTTATGTTTCGATTATCTCATTAATATTTTTTTTATCCATGTCAATCTAAATAAAAATGTATCCAAATTTGCAGGATCCTAATTCAGAATCGAGTTTAGATGAAGACAATTTTCTAGTACCAGTTCAAAAATGTTGGAAGGTCTTATCAGGAGAAACATACTGCAAGTAGTTGGTAGATGAAAATTGACAGTTTCTTTACCCTATGAATTATGACATTCCATCTTCTAGCCACAATCTTGGGTCACCGATGGTAATAATTGTTTGGTATAATGTAATTTTAACAAACAAATTATTTCATTGTGCTTACTAATATCATCTATGTACTAATGTTCAATATTTTTGAAATTAGGATTCTTTTGATGATGAGAGACCTACCTATCACCTTATGTTGCACCCCACAACAATGTCAACATAAGAGAAGGCTACAATGAGAGAAAAACTCGAAGAGGAGGCATACCAAGAATAGTTGAATCAATCACCTATTCAATTCCCACTATGACCAGATTCACCAATTAGGAATGACTACAACAATAGTAGTGGTGCATACGACCACTCAGGGCACGACTGCTTCCACCAGGACCTTCCTTTACTCAGGCCCAAAGAGTTAAATTACTCTTCAACCCCCTATCGAGAGTTCTCAATACCCACAGAATTTTTGTGTGACCTCCACTTCTTCAATTCGGGAGATCGGACCTCGCGATATTGCGAGTCCTGAGTTCACGGAATTGGGTCTCACCAATCCCCGAATCCTGATGATCTCTCATCCACGGCGTTGTTAACTCTGATCGGGAATTTACCCATTGGGAAATCGGTATATACGAGGTCGCAGATTTCTCACCTCGCAAATCCCCGATTCCCGATTTGCGATGGCACCTTAGTACCCCTTAGTCCTAGCTGGCTCCTATTGCATGTGACCTCTGACCCACAAGACCATGTCCTTTACCCTTATCGGGATTTCAGAATTCGCGAGTTCGAACAATGTAGAACTCATACCTTTAGAATCTCCGATCCCCGACTTCCGATGCCGCCTGTCCTCTATCCACGGTAAAGGCCTGGGGCCCACACTTCCATAGTGATCTCACGCCACGTGTCCACATAGCGCTCAAAGACTCCAGTTGCGTCGAGAAATCGCTAATCGCGATTTCATCCGGCACAAAACTCCTATCTCCACAAACCCTGATGAGCCGAATCCCGATGGCTCTTGGATCCTCCCTGCGCCCTAAGGCTTAAATCCTGCGCAACTTCTCCAAGATCTAATGGTTGGCAGGATTTCGCTATTTCCCTCGGCGAACCCTGACTGTTGATTTCTCCTCCCTTGGAGATTTCTCGAAAATGAATAAGTGTTTCTTCTCCAGGCTTACGCTTCAAGCCTGCGCCTGAACCTCTGTGTGACCCTTCTCTAATCAGTTCCCTATGCTTCCCTTCGATGGTACTATGAAGGAGATATACCATTCTGAGCTTCCCCACTCTGACTCCTTCAGAGTGATTTTGCGCACTCTCCTAGTGCTCGACATTCAACGACTTCTCCAGTTTTGAATCCTTCCGACTCTGCCCACTTTCTGCAGCACCGGTCTTCTATCTCCTCGGCTTGGATTTACAACTGAGACTTCTTCTTCCGCCTGCGCACTCCTTGCACGGTTTCAACAGCCCAAACCAACTTCTGGGGGAATGAGAACAAAGGTTAAACTACTGAGCCCTCATCAACGCACTCTCTGCGAATGAATTCAACTGCACGCTTTGTAGGAATCTCTTGGCTCAGATAGAGAAACAATTGAAACTCATTCTCTCTTCTTTTCAGACTTCAGTTTGAAAACATGAAATCACCTGCACTGCATATACAAAAGCAAATGCATAGATAGAAAACAAACATTCATGGGCACATTCACAATATACACAGAGAAACAACACCAACCATGAACTTGAATCAAAGACTCTTTCTATTAATTCAACTACCTGTACATGGGTGTTCTTCACAGTATTCTCTGCTTGCTCTACTCTTCTCCTGAGTGCTTGATTTCTTTAATGTTACAATGATACAATGAGGGTGTCTATATCCGTTTTCCCTCTTGGATTCTAAACTATCAAATATACAATTAATTTCCTATCTAACAGCATTAAAACTATTAAATGCCTTCCTATCTACTAAGGACGAGAGCTTAAAGGCTCAAGGTCCCCTTTACAATACAAGTGCGCCATCTCTTAAATGAACCATTTAAGATCACGCAATAGTTCAAAGTATTTCAAAATGTGTGTTGGCTTGCCCAACTGTCTTCCGCTCGATGTGCTGGATCGCTTGATGTGTTGTCGATGCCCCTACATCAAGTAGTTATTTAGAAGTTGCAAATGGATACAATCAAAAAGAGGTTGGTATAGATGATTAATTACACGATAAAACTTTCATGTAGATAATGTTGTTAGTATAGTTCTAGAATGATGAGCTAGGGGATGATGCTCATATCAATGATACCATTTTCAAAATCCTAAAATCTACTTCCACCACCCCTCTCTTTGGACCTAGCGACCGATCAAATTTTACCCATCTTGGGACAACAATGCTACTGTACAATGTTAAATAAAAAATTGGCATGTCAAACACATGTTTCTCATAAATATTGAGGTAATTGACCAACAAATGCCTTAGATTAATTTTGAGAAATCTTGTCACAAAATCAACATTAGAAATGGTTTCTTTTATAAACGTTAAATGATTTTGTACATTTATATTGCCCACTAACTGCAATATATTGAAAGATAAGGTTCTTCCTAGTGATAATGTTTTTCCTAATAGTTGCAAAGAGGCAAAGAAGTTGTTGAAAATGTTGGGTGTTGAGTATATATCATATCATGCTTGTACGAATGATTGTATTCTATATAGAGGAGAATATGGAGACAAAGAGCTATGTCCTAAATGTGGGCATGACAAGTACCATAAATCAAATAAAAATGGTAAATCGCATGATCCTCCTTGTAATATATTGAGGCACATGCATATAATCCAAAGGATTGAAAGACTCTTTCGTTGCAAATAATTAGCTATGTTTCAAGGATGTCATGCCTCACACAGAAGTGAGTCGAGAGTTATGCGAATCCAAATAGATTCAATAACCATGAATCATATAGAGAATACGTGGCCAGAAATATTCAAGGATAAAGTATGAAGCCTAAGAATCAACATAGCAATGGATGGTGTAAACCCATATTCCCTCCAAAACACCAACTATTCTATTTGGCATGTAGTTGTGATCGATAAAAATATTTCCCCATGGTTGTCCATGAAGAATGAACATCTTATGTTGTCTCTTATAGTCACTGGTACAAGACAATGGAACAATATGGATGTCTACCTACAACCATTGGTAGATGAATTGGACGAATTATGGGAAGGGATACATGTATACGATGTATCAAAGACCCATCACAACAAAGAGGATTTTTATGTTGTATGGCATATATGCTTACACCACACATGATTATCCAGGATTAGGAGTTTTCTCTAGTAATTAACATGTTTATTGATTTGTTTATATATGTAACAATATTTATTTGCATATTTAATTCACAATGATTGACATTATATTATTAAACACTAACATGTTATGTATACAATAATTTTGTAGGTCTTGTAACTAAAGGATATCATGGATGTAAATGTTGTGGACCTTCTTTGAAGTCTACATGGTCCAACCACGTACGAAAAATAGTGCATGATTTCTCGAGGGTATTCCTCCCAAAAAAACACCCTTATAGAAGAGCAACATCCACCTTCAATGGTAAACCAAAGAGAACCCAAATGCATGCAATAATGAAACCAACATAATGGATTAGATCATATGAGAGAGAGAGAAGAAGAAGGATATTAGAAAAATGTTCGATTCAAATGGTGACCCTATGTTCGATGATCCAAAATGCTTCGACACCTATGTTGAGAAATACCCCATTGGGATGAAAAAGGAAATATACATTTTATGAGCTCCCCTATTGGGAGCATCTTAAGATTTCCCACTTATTGGATACCATGCATATATTTAAAAATGTTTCATATTCTTTATGGAGGCACATATCGTCAAAATAAAGTGACACATTGGCTATGAGGAAAGATCATATTTCTTCAAAAACTAAAAATAAACATTGGTAAAGACAAGAAAGTAGAGAAGAGGTTGGTCCCTCTTGGTATTTCAAGGAAGGTGATGTCCCATAGATTTTGAATAAAGAAGACCTTTCTTTGGAAAATGAAGTTATATTGGTTATGAAGGTTCCTTCTTTATATGGTTCTTCCCTATGACATTGCTTCACTATGCGTCAAGACCATTTGTCGGGGTTGAAATAACACGAGCATTTGAACCTTCTAAAGGTATGACACATGTCAAAAATATGATTTTATTATTTTTAATTTTTATTTTTATTCTGTGGGATAAAAGATAATTAGTTTTTTATGTGTTTACTTTGTAGTGTCATTATCCTCTACTTGTGCATGGGCGTGTGAACCATCACTTCCACCATGACCTAAGGCGTTCCATTTCTAAATTATCTACATTTGTACACTGGATCACATCAAAGGAGATTCATATGGCTAACATTCCATAGTGGCATCAAGAGATAGCTGAGATTGTTTGTGTGTTTGAGAAGGAACTACCACAAAGTTTCATGGACTTGTAGGTTCATCTTCTAATTCACCTAGTAGATGAGATCGAATTAGTCAGGATGGTCTCCTACCATTGGATGTTTTTTTTAGAGAGGTACATGAAGAAATTGAAAGGATTTGTTCATCAAAGGGAAAAACTTGGGGGGTCTATAGCAGAGGGAAACTTATCATATGAGTCTTTCTATTATGCCATTGAGTACATCAAGTAGATAGACAAAACACCAGGTGTAGTGATTTGGGATGACGGAAGGGATGAATAAAAAAGAGAATGAGAGGTTCTCCAAATGAATGGAAAAAGGCACTTGATAAATATTAAGTGACTTATCCTTTGTCAAACTTCTACACAGTAACTATTCACATTAAACTTCATAATGTATATTTTCATGATCTCATATGTAGTATATGTTGGTTTGATTTCATTAATACATCAGTGAATTTACAAATTGATGCCATCAATAAATTCATTCTTTACAATTTCGAGGAAACATACTCGTTGATCGCATTGTACAAACAAAAGAGGAGGAAATGGGAAAGTGACAGGAAAGAATTCAAACAATTGCACGGTAGAAGCATGCCTTATCTTGATCATTTAAAATAAAATATTCCAATGATATTCCCCAACATTTGGGTTGTTGACCAAGCCAGAGAGAAATATGGTGCATCTGGTTGTTACCTATGTGAAGAAGATGATGAACTAAACATAGGGATTTCTTGCAACAACTCGATAATAATATTTTTGTGTTCACAATTTTTAACTTCGTAATGCACATTTGAATTGTAGGTACATCTATATTATTTTATATTTTAATTGTTGGTTTATTAGACGCATATTGACACTGTTATTTGTTCACTTTTTTATAGGTTCATGTGTTCCCTTCTATGTGGTGTGGGCATATGGACATCATTTTCGCATAGAGGATTCTGATGATGGACACATGACACAAGGAATTAGAGTGGAAATCAAGTTTGACCAATCTAGTTGTGCTAGACACCGCGATCAAATCACCATACAAAGGAAGTTAGGTTACGTTAGAAATATACAAGAGATCATTCGAGTGGACTTCTCTTCTTTCCAATGTGTTATTTTTAGATGCAAGTGGTGGGACACCTTTGATTGGAATAATGTAAAGGAATATCGTGATACTGGGATGATATGTATCAACTCTAAAATGATGTGGGATGAAGCTAAGGAGCCTTATGTTTTCCCAAGATACTTTGAACATGTGCTTTTTTATCCATATGTATTGGATAGGGATTGGTGGTTTGTATTAAGACACGACCCTACATCAAAACATATTTTATAGAACACCAGTTTTATCATGCCAAGTGAGGAAGATAATGAGGGTGATGGCAACATGGAGTGATATGTACATGTTTTATTTATTATTTAATATTGTTGTTTTATATTTTTGTGATATTCTTTATTTCTTTAATTATATTGTTTTTTATTCATCTATTGACAGAGGAAATGTCAAGTTAATTATAACAAATATTTTAGCAATTTTAGTTGGTTAACAATCAGTTTGATGCGTAATGTGTTTGTATTTCAAATTGTTTGTTATTGCATGGAATGGTTGTTATTTGAACATATTTATACGTCATTGCATGTACTTAAAAATGTTTCCTCTTCTTTAAGTATTTCCAGTTACTATGAAATCCTGAAAAATGTTAAATGTTCAGTTGAACTTTTAATGGGATATGAAATTTTATTTTTTATGTTGGTATAATTAGATGTAATGATATGGTTTATATGCATGTTAATAGTAAAACATTTTTGAGTTTATATTAACATGATGATTCAAAAACTGAGTTTAGGTTCATTTATTTTGTATATTTAAAAGTAAGATTAACAAAAAAATGTGATTTATAATTAAAAAATTAAATTTATAACTTGATTTTTTGATAATTTGGTTTTTAACTAAAGTAGTGTTTGTTAGTTTACATGCTTTTATTATTGCTTTTGAAAATATTTATAAACTTATGGCCCCAATGTTGAGTAAAACAAGAATTAATGAAGTAATATTTTAAAATTTGATAGCAATCAACTTACGAAATAATGACAAAAATAACAATAAGAATATTTGCATCCATATTAACAATTTTTAGTGTAGAAGAGACTATTAAAGAAGATTAATTCGTACAATGCAAAATAATATTTATTCATATGTAATTTGTTTTTTGAAATAAAAAATTAGTTAGAATGAATATGTATAATGAACTATATATGCAATTATAGTTTCAATTTTATAATTACAGTTTCAACCATATTGAACTTTGTAATTTATAAAAATAAACATGATGATGATAACCATCTTATAAAAAACATAAGAAACATCTAAAATGCACATTTATATTCTCTAGCTAACATCATCTAATTATATATATCTCTAGAACATATAAACGTCATTAATTAGCAAGCACACATATCTAATAATTTAATAGGATGTCATCATTGGGATCACATCTAACAAAAGAAAAGCATTTTCTAACATTCTCATCACACACATCTAACAAGCATCATTTAACATACATATATATCAAGAACATTTAATTTTAAACATATCTAACATGACCTAAAAATGTACACATCAACATCAACATATAAATTAATTAAGTATATCGTCATGATCACCGGGAAAAATGCACATCTAATGAACAATGTTATAACATACACATCTATCAAGCACATTTAACATTCAAATATAACATTAACTAACAATATACACATCAACATGATCAATAGAAAAAAAACCATATAACATCATGGACACGTCAAATAAATTCTATAACATATCTGCTCCAGTCGGTGGGATAATCAACATATCTACAACAATAGTGGAGGCCTGGTCTGTAGTGGAAGATGATGGATAATGAATAGGTCATGTCTGCTCATCCAGTTGAGGTAAAAGAGGAGGATGAGGAATAGGTACATCATACTCATCTAGGTGAGGTGAAAGAGGAGGTGGAGGAATATGTGTTTCCTCCTCATGATCTAGGTGAGGTGAATGATCCAAATTATTTTCGGCATGAAATGAGAGAGTAGATATAATAAAGAAATGTATAGAGATGTAATACAACAAAAATATATCAGAGATATAAAAATAGAGATACAATAATACACGATTTCTATTAATGAAATATATATAGAGATTGTAAAAATACAGAGTGAAAGACTCACTAGAATGGTGGCAGCTTATCTCTAAGAAGAGATGTGATGGATACTCACATTCCCAGAAGATGATAATTACAATGAGGCTCCAAATTCCTTTTTACCATAAGTAAAATCCAAAACCCTAACCTTGGAAGATGAAAATCCAAAAGGTTTGCGAGCCCTGATGGGGGTAGTTGATACGTCAACTTCCTGGGGGCATAACTTTTGCATACGATCTTCGTTTGGGGCTCTATACACCGTTGGAAAGGTATAACAAAGAAGAATGATTTTTGACTAGCCCAGATCAATGACTTTAGTATCCAAATTGACCCCAAATCCCCAAAACATGTTGTTTAGGGCCTCGAAACAACTCCAGAAGTTTGGAACCCGAAAAGTTGTTGAAAAACTGCCAAGATGGAAAACTATTTTTTGAGCCTGTGGAGTAGGTGGGTGGCGACCGATATCCACCTGGATCAATCCTACCTCCTTAGGAAGAAATGGTATTCATTGTGTTGAGTTCCTGTGGGAGAGGGGAAAACGATTGCTGAATCTGAATATTGGTGAGTTGCTTGCCTTGTTGGACACGTCACGCTGCTTGGTTTGTGGAAGGATGTCATGAACTTATTGTTGGTGAGGATTATTATGTTCAACAATTTGAGCTACATGAGAGGACTGTGTGCAGAAGGAATATTTACACTTTGTTGCAACCTTGTCAACCTACTTTTGTTGGATAGAAAGTGGTTGGGGCGAGGCTGTAGTGGTTACATTGTCCTTTTGTTCACTGTTTGAACAGATTGTGAAGAAGGTGAATTTTGTAGTATGATATACTGCCTTGCAAAATTACTTAGGTAGAACAATAGTCGAAACTACCTCTCGTATTATGTAGATATGACCCCCCAAAGAAACAATGACACTGCAGGGTCGAGACTCATAAATAACATGAAGTTTCCACATAGATGGTTGGCCCAAGAGAAAATCACATACATCCAGTGGGGAAACATCACAAAATACCTCATCCTTGAATGATTGGATTTTGTATGAAAATCGACACTATTGGTTTACACGAAGATCTTGTCCCTGGCGAAGTCACCCGATGTTGTATGGTTACGAGTGTGGTGTTGTCGACAATCCCAATTGTTTGATGACCTCTGCTGAGATGAGGCTCTTCTGGATTCTGCTATCAACAATAAAATGCAACGGGGTCCCCTTCACCAACATCTATCAATGAAAAAGGTGCTACCCCTCTTTAGGGTCTGTTGGTTCTTTTGGTTGAATTGTTGTGGTCATGACAATAGCAGTGGGGTCTGCATCGATAATTTGTCTTTTACCAGTATTTTTAGAATCAGATTCTGAATCAGGGTTGGACTCCTTGTCTTTGATCTCAGACACCAATGACTATTTTGAGCAACATTTATCGGTGTTGTGCCAGGGGATTTTATGAACATCACACCATTTTTTGGTATCCTTCTTCGTCTTTCTATGACCCTTCTTTACCTATGGCTTAGACAGGTTTTCAGGAAGTTGTTTGTTAGGGATGTCTTTCTCATACTTTGGTTGTTGCATATTTGCAGATATGAAATCTTGTTTGTTCTAGTGCCTAAATTTTTGCTTGATTTTAGCAACATATCGATACACAACACCGAGTGATGAGATATCCAAAAAATCCATTTCAGTTTGGATGTATCTTTGTAGAGCCCCGCGGTATTTCAGAACCAAATGTCGCTCGGAGTCTTTGATTCCCAACTTGGTACACAAGGTATGGAATATATTAGTGAACTCTAGCACTGCTTGGCCCCTCTCTTTCCATAGTGTGGTCCATCTCATGTACGGGTCATCATAGTTTCCAACAGGGTAATATTGTTCCTTTACCGCATCCACAAAAAAATCCCAAGTGGGCTCGGCCCCATATATTCCAGAATCCTCTGTGGAACTTTTCTTCCAACAGGTTTCCCACCAATGTTTGACATGGGGGAGAGACTTAAGGAGTGCAAAGGTGATATTTTCCCTGTCAGGGAAATTATGAACAAATAAATAACCTTCTAGCATATTTAACCATTTTTCTAGGGCATCTGCATCTATCTGTCCTTCAAATATGGGAATATGGAAATTAACTTGTACCTTGAAAACAGAGGTGCCTCCAAAGTGGCCACTTCATGAATACATTCTTATTGTCATCAAAAGGCATTGAAGGATGTGGGAAAAAATCTCCATCATTTCATCCCTTTGTCGCATGAGAGATTTCTCAAGAAACATATTAATAGAATCTTCTGCTTCGTCATTTTTATTTTCTTCCTCCATGGAGGGTTTCTTGGGCGTGTGAGAGATAGTTTCCTCAAGAGATAAAATCTCGATACCCAAATTTCTATACTTGTACCTCGTCGGGGACATGCACATAAAAATGATCAAGAGCAGCTTGCTCTAATACTACTGATCCAGATTATTTTCGGCACGAAATAAGAGCGGAGATATAATAAAGAAATTTACAGAGATGTATCAAATATCCAACAATATAACATAAATATATCAGATAAATAAACACAAAGAGACAGTAATACACAATTTCTATTAATGAAAGAAATGTACAGAGACTGTAAAAATACAAAGTGAAAGACTCACCAGAATGGTGGCAGCTTATCTCTGAGACGAGATGTGACATATACTCGCATTCCCAGAAGATGATTGCTATAATGAAGCTACAAAGGCCTTTTTAACATAAGTAAAATCCAAAAAACTAACCTTGGAAGATGAAAATCCAAAAGGTTTAGGGGCCCCAATGGGGGTGGTTGATACGTCAACTTCCCGTGGGCATAACATTTGCATACGATCTTCATTTGGAGCGCTTGATACACTATTGGAAAGGTATAACTGAGAAGAATGATTTTAGATTGGCCCAATTCATTACCTTTGGTATTTACCTAGCCCTCAAATCCCCAAAAAACATTTTTTACGGCCTCAAAAAAACTTTGAAAGTTTGGAACCCGAAAAACTACCGAAAAAATTCCAAGATGGAAAACTAATTTTCAAGCCCGTGGAATAGGTGGGTGGACACCGATATCCACCCGAATCAATCCTCCCTACTTAGGAATAAATGGTATCCATTGCGTTGAGTTCCTGGGGGAGAGTGGAAAGACATTGCTAAATCTGAATCTTGGTGAGCTTCTTTCCTTATTGGAGACATCACGCTAGTTGGTTTGTGGAAGGCTATCACAAACCTATTGTTGGTGAGGTTGATTATGTTCAGTAAGTTGAGATACATGAGAGGAATGTGTGTAGAAGGAATCTTTGCACATTTTTGCAACCTTGTTGACCTTTTTTTGTTGGATAAAAGGTGGTTGGGGCAAGGTTGTAGTGGTTCCAGTGTCGTTCTGTTCACCTTTTGAATATATTGTGAAGAAGCTGAATTTTGTAGTATGAGATACTAATTTGTAGAAATGTTTAGGTTGAACAATAGTTGGATATACCTCTGGTATTCTGTAGATATGACCCCCCAAAGAAACAATGACACTGCGGAGTTGAGACTCATAAATAACATGATGTTTCCACATATATGGCTGTCCCAAGTGAACATCACAGACATCCAGTTGGAAACATCACATACTACCTCATCCTTGAAGGCTTGGATGTTGTATGACAGTCGACATTATTGGCTGACATGAATATATTGTCCCTAGCAAAGCCATCTGGTATTGTATGGTTGTGGGTGTGGTGTGTTCAACAATCCCAATTGTTTGACGTCCTCTGTTGAGATAAGGTTCTTCTGGCTTCTTCTTTCAACAATAAAAAGCAGCAGGGTCCCCTTCACCCACATATGTGAATGAAAATGATTCTCCCCCTCTTCAAGATCTGTTGGTTCTTCTGGTTGAATTCTTGCAGTCGTGACAATAACAGTGGGGTCGACGTCGATGATTTGTCTTTTACCAACATTTTCATAATCAGATTCNCATTGGTGTTGTGATAGGGGATTTTCCATAAATGACACCATTTTCTGGTATCATTCTTCATCTTTGCATGACCTTTCTTTTCCTGTGGCTTAGACTGGTTTTCAGGAAGTTGTTTGTTAGGGATGTCTTTTTCATACTTTGGTTGTTGCAATTTTTCATATCTAAACTCCCATTTTTTCTGGTGCCTAAATTTCTGCTCGATTCTAACAACATAACAATGCACAATATCGAGTGGTGAGATATCTAGAAAAACCATTTCAGTTTGGATGTATCTGTATAGAGCCTCGCGGTATTTCAAAACCAAATTTCACTCGATGTCTTTGATACCCATCTTGGTGCACAAGGTATGGAAGGTATTGGTGAGCTGCGACACTTCTTGGCCCCTATCTTTCCATAGTGTGGTCCATCTCATGTACTGGTCTTCATAGTTTCCAATAGGGTAATATTATTCCTTTACCACATCCACAAAAAAATCCCAAGTGGGCTCGGCCCCATATATTCTAGACTCCTCAGTCAAAATTTACTCCCAGTAAGTTTCCCACCAATGTTTGACATGGGGGAGAGACTTAATGAGTGTGAAGGTGATCTTTTCCCTGTCAGAGAAATTATGAACATATAAATAACCTTCTAGTAGATTTAACCATTTTTCTACAACATCCTCATATATATGTCCTTCAAATATGGGAATATCAAAATTAACTTATACCTTGAAAGGTGAGGTTCCCCCAAAGTGTTTACTTGATGAATACATGCTTGTTGTCATCGACAAACATTAAAGGATGTGAGAATAAGTATCCATCATTTCGTCCCTTTGTCATGTGATATATTTCTCAAGAAACATATTAATAGAATATGTTTCTTCGTTGTTTTTATTTTCTTCCACCATGGAAGGTTTCTTGGGCGTGCAAGAGAAATTGTCCTCAAGAGATACAAGATCAAGACCCAACTTGGTATACTTTGACCTCGTCGGGGACATGCAAAAAAGGATCAAGAGAAACCTGCTCTAATACCACTGATCCAGATTTATTTCAGCACAAAATGAGAGCGAAGATATTATAAAGAAATGTATAGAGATGTATCACATATCCAACAATATAACAAAAATATATCATAGATATAAGAACAAAGATACAGTAATGAAATATTTCTATTAATGAAAGAAATGTACAGAGACTGTAAAAATATAGAGTGAAAGACACGCTAGAATGGTGGCATCTTATCTCTGAGAAGATATTTGATGACTACTCCTATTCCCAGAAGATGATCGTTATAATGAGGCTCCAAAGGAATTTTTAACATAGGACGTAAAATCCAAAACCCTAACCCTGGAAGATGAAAATCCGAAAGGTTTGCAGGCCCCGATGGGGGTATTTGATATGTCAACTTCCCAAGGGTGTAAATTTTGCATACGATCTCCGTTTGGGGTGCTTGATACACTGTTGGAAATCTTTAACCAAGAAGAACAATTTTTTTCTGGTCTAGGTTAGTGCCATTGGTAGTCAAATGGGCCCCAAATCCCCCAAAAAGGTTGTTTGGAACTCGAAAAAGTATCGAAAAGTCGCAAGATAGAAAATTGTTTTTCGAGCCGGTGGAATAGGTGGGTGGCCGTTGATATCCACCTAGATCAGTGAAGGAGGAGGAATATTATATGGAGAAGGATTATGAATACTACCCTCATCAATCAATGGGGTATTAGATGAACAAGATGTACTCGAAGAAGAGTTATGCCTATCATCGGGATCCCTCCTCGCTGCTAGTAGCCTGAAAGCTCTGACGATATGACACACAAGAGGCATAAATTCATGCGACATCTCCCTCCAAATCTCCAAGAGAATAGGATATTCCCCGATGTCTCACATCATGGAAGGGAACACTCCTACCTTAGTCAAAAGTGTAAAGAGTCGGTCACCCAACTCCAACCTGAATCCAGTATTGGGCCTACAAATCATATCGTCGGGTATTTGCACCTGAGGGCCCTAACTCACCATGGCCTCAAGAATCATCACCTCATTGTCATCTAATTGGGGAGGGGACACGTCCCCAATGAAAGTGCCAATATATGCAAACATATAATATAGAACAATAATTACACAGTTAATTCATTAAACAATTTAATAAAAAAGTAAAGAACATGTTAGAATTAATTTGAATCTAATTAAGTAAGATAATAAAATGAAAGTATATTACTTTAAACAAAACACTAATATTGCATCTATCATCTAGTGGTTCATCTAGTGCTAAAGGGATGTTTTTACATGCTTTCCAATCCAAACCTGCGTAAGGACATGACACCATGATGAACATGTGATCTGTCGCACTACCTAGTATCACTAGTGCATTTCAATACCCTAGTTTTGAGCCCCATATTAAATAATGTATTTTGTGAATTTATGAAAGGACCAAGTGCCCAAACAATTAGAGGCTAGTGTACCTAGGAAATTTAATGTTTTGATAATTATTAATAATAAATACATCATTGACTACTAGATGGACAAGGACTAGAGTTATAGGGGGCTATGATTCCACAAGAGAGGGGGCTTGAGGGGCTTAGTGTTTATTTTATATTTTTATTTACCCAATTTTGTTTTAATGGAGAATATTAGTTACATAAGGTTATTGAGGGAAGGCCAGGTGGTTATTTAATTTCAATAAATACATAAACCCATTTTTGTTCTATTTGGGGGTTCACTCACTCACTCATTGTTCATTGTTCATTGTTCACACTGTTCATTTTGTTCTCTCTCCATTCATTCTTTCACCCACTCTTCATTCCTCATTCATTTTGATCTTGGATTGGGAAATAAAAAAGAATTGTGGAGAGGATCCATAGTTTAGTTGACAGTAATGACTGCTGGTGTATTCCAGCCATGAATTAATTCTTGAAAGTATGAGATGCATTGGCATGTGTTAAGTTTTTCCCACAACTGTGAATCCTGAGAGTCCCAACATGGATATTCTTGACCAGATGCACTAGAGCCATGGAAGGAGGTGCACATCCTAAGGGACTACGTGGAAGAGAAGGGGGTCAATTATCTTGGCTTGTGCAGGCTGGGTAGAAGAGAGCTGGTGTACTTTGGATTATTGTGTGTGCTGAGAAGCCCATGAGAGCTTCAGTGCTGACTGGATTGGGAAGTTTAGTGACACTCTAGAACCATCCTTGTGGATTCATAGCCCTGGTGATCTAGGTGGATATCGGTAGCCACCCACCTATTCCAACTATCTCAAAGCAGTGTGTTGGAAACTTACTATTTTTAGCAGGCTTTCAGTTTCTAAACTTCCAAGGTCATTTTGAGGGCCTAAATGAAGTTTTTTCAATATATGGAACCTTAATTATAGAAAAACACTCTGATTGATCCCCCCAAATGAACCATCTCTTCGATACCTTTCCAACGAGCTATCGTGCACCCCAAAAGGAGATTGCATGCGAAAGTTACACTC
Source organism: Picea sitchensis (assembly GCA_010110895.2). Taxonomy (NCBI): domain Eukaryota; kingdom Viridiplantae; phylum Streptophyta; class Pinopsida; order Pinales; family Pinaceae; genus Picea; species Picea sitchensis. The sequence continues at coordinate 17,523 of SNQJ01S0044611.1, read as the reverse complement.
CTGAGAAGTTGATACACCAAACTACTCAAAATAGGGTCCACAAAACTATTGGATTTTCATCTTCAGGGGTTAGGGTTTTGGATTTTATTCATGCCAAAAATTCCTTTAGAGACTTATTGTAATCATCTTCTTTCAAATTTGAATAGTTGTCACATATATTCTCAGAGATAAGATGTCACTATTCTAGCAAGTCTTTCACTCTGTATTTCTATAATTTCGTACATTTCGCTCATTAATAGAAATTATGTATTATTGTATGTCTGTGTTTATGGTTCTATCTATGATAAATATTTGTTGTATTATTGGATATATGATACAACTCTTTACATTTCTTTATTATATCTCCTCTCTCATTTTGTGTTGAAAATAATCTAGATCAGTGGTATCAGAGCAGACTGCTCTACATCGCTTTTTTTTTTTTCAGTGCAAGTCCCCGACGTGGTCCAAGTATAGAAAGTTGGGTCTCTATCTTGTATCTCTTGAATAAAATTTCCCTCACATGCCGAAGAAACTCTCCATGGTGGAAGAAAATAAAAACAACAAAGCATATGATTCTATTAATCTGTTGCTTGAGCAAGCTCTCACGCAATAGAGGGACAAAATGATGGGAAACAATTCCCACATCCTTCAACAAATGTCGATAACAACCGGTGTGTATTCATCAAGCAACCACTTTGGAGGCAACTCACATTTCTAGTTACAAGTTAATTTATATATTGCCACATTTGAAGTACAAATAAATGCATATACCCTAGAAAAATGGTTAAATCTGTTAGAAGGTTATTTCTCTATTCATAATTTTTCCAACAGGGAAAAAATCACCTTCACACTCCTTAAATCTATCCTCGATGTCAAACATTGGTGAGAAAATTAATGGGAGCAAAGTTACACATGGGAGTATGGAATATATGGGGCTGAGCCCGCTTGGGATTTTTTTGTGGATGCGTCAAGGAACAATATTACCCTGTTGATAACTATGATGACCAATACATGAGATGGACCATGTTGCATCAAGAAAGGGGCCAACCAATGTTGTAGTTCACCAATACCTTCCATACCTTGCAAACCATTATGGGTATCAAATATTCTGAGTGAAATTTGGTTCTGAAATATCATGGGGTTCTACAAAGGTACATCCAAAATGAAATGGAGTTTCTAGACATATCATTGTTGGGAGTTGTCTATCGATATGCCATCAAAATTGAGAATAAATTTAGGAACCAGAACAAACAAGATTTTGGGTCTGCAAATCCACAACGACCAAAGTATGATAAATACAAACCTCATAGACAAACTTCTGAAAACCCATCCAAGCCTCAGGAAAAGAAGACAAATAAGGACACTGGAATGTGGTGAGATTTTTATAAAATACCCTAGCACAAAACTGATGAATTTGTTGAACAACTGAGAGGGGGGTGAATCAGTTGTTATTGAGCTTAAACAATTATGCTTATTTTAAACTCTTTACACAATATTTAATGACAATCATAATAATGCAGGAAAGTAAGCAATAGAACATTCAACATCAACCACACATATGAGATACATAGAGACAGATATTTCCTGAGGAAAACCATACGGGGTAAAAACCTCTTCTTCTTTATATGATAAGTAATCTTTACATTCTTTACATTATCATACATATGAGCACTGAATCATAATGAGGCTACAACCTCTATTTTGCAAGCTGCTGCTTGCTAAGAGCACCAACTCTTTGGCTTCTCTAGCACCAACTAGAAGGAAGCACCAACTCTCTGGTTTCTCTAGCACCAACTAGAAGGAAGCACCAACTTNTTCTCTAGCACCAACTAGAAGGAAGCACCAACTCCCTAGTTTTTCTAGCACCAACTAGAAGGAAGCTAAAACTCCCTGTGTTCAAGCACCCACTTGGACATCTAAGGACAACAGCCCTCCCTAGCACCTCCCTTACCCCCTGAAATATAAATTTTGCTAATGAAACTTATTACAGTGATACAATATTTATAATTGGCTTACCAAACTTATCACTGTTCTGCTATGCTGCTCTGCTCTCCTGTATCAGTGTCTTTTTGTCTACATCTTCTTGGGATTTCTGATCTTCTATTTTTCTCTACATGAGCACCTCAACCTTCCTGTAGTGTCTTAATATCTTTCTCCACCCATTCCTTACGTTTTCTGTGCTTCTTCCTTTCATGCTTTATGTGCCATGTCCCTCCATCACAGAAACACCCATATCTTCTTTGTTCTACATACTTATAGTCTCTGTATCCCTTGTGCATGTTGTCCCACCATGCTTCTGCATGC
>SNQJ01S0044610.1:124267-138220 GCA_010110895.2 Picea sitchensis | reverse complement strand
TGGCATTATATAGGCTATCTATAATAAGGAAGTTTTGTTGGGTTTTCTCCCCCATGAGGGTTTCCCAGGATAAATTATGTGTCTCTTGTGATTGTGTATTTCTCAGTGATCCTATTTATGTTATTGTTATCTAGTGAAATGAAAAAAATTCTAATAATATCTTAAACCTTAACATTTTGTGCCTAGTGCTCCCTTAAATAAGAAAACAGAGCGTTAGCGCACCCTCAATGCACACACTAGGGCATTGAAATCATGATCGGCTCTCCCCTCGATGCCTTAAGGGAGATTCGATCCATTTTGTCTCTCTAGGGCTTCTCAAGGAGCCTAAGAACCTAAACTAAAGGCTGAAATGCAATAAAAAGACATGCAAAAGAATGAGGAGGAGGAAAAAACCAGCCTGATCTGGACAGTTTCGAAAACGGTCGCACATAGCCCCCACAATCAACACTCGAAAAAATGCTCCAAAAGAGGTAAAAACTCAAACGAGAGAAGAGAATAGTAAAAACAAAGGTAAAAATGAATTTTTTCCCTAATTTGATATTTGATATGTTCAAATCTGGCCATTTCTCCTTATTATAAAGTTTATTTTTGTGTTTCTTATTATTTTTCGAGAAATTACTAATGTCTTTTGCCCATAACAACTTGATTTTATAGGAATTTGAGCAGAGTTTTTTCGATGACCTTGTAATACCAATGATCTTATTCTTTGTTCTTTCTCGCACTCACAAACACATGAGAATGTAACCGGGTATACTTTTATCACTTTTTTGGACTCGTAAAGGTTATATGAAAAAGGAACCCCCTGGAGTTTCCTTTAAACTCTTTTCAGACTCTCTAAACATGAAAATATTGTTGAGTGATCTTGCTTCCTTTCACACTCATTAAAAGGTTCGAAAGGGCGCCTTCTGAGTAATAGTTTATCTCTTTTTCGGACCTCGGAGACTAAAATTATGAAAAAATAAAACCCCGGAGTCGCCTTTAAGTTCTTTTCAGACTCTCTAAACACGAAAAACCATCAAGTTTTCCTTCTCTCAACTCACTAAACTAAACATTGAAGGGCCCATATGGGGACGAACCCTTACTTCTTCGAGTTCGTTAAACAAATGAAGAGGAACTTACTGAAGGTGATTTATATCGAGCATGTGTTATCCTCCTCGATCTCGTTAAATTAAAAAGAGGTATGCATTTATCTAGATGGGGGGGGGGATTGAAGGAAGTGGGTCAAGTTTCTTAAAAAAATTTGTAAACAGCTCTTGCAGTCACCCATGAACATGACACTTGTTTTAACCTCCACACCAAACACTTGGATAATCCGCTAAACCTTTGCATTGTACCAATCCTATGAGTCTTTCCACTCCTTTGACCCATCCAAAGAATGCATCAACACTCGTTGCATTATTTTTTTTACACTCTGTGTTTATGTTGCCAAGTCTCATGTCATGCCTCAGTGTTCAAGGGAAGTTTCCTCCTTGATATTCAACCATATACAAAATTACCAGTTTCCACACCTGTCTCAATCTGTGTTCATATGCTATATCTTATCACTTTCCTATGTTAGTTTCGTGTCGATGATGGGGGATACATCAATTCCATCCTTCAACGAGTCTTTTCCTGTAGACTTCAACACATCATCCAGGAATTATACTTAGAAACTAGTTATAACCTTGGGACCTGCATGCCTCAATGGCAGGCCTCCTTGCTTCCAATAGTAGGTTTACATCATTGACCTCTGATCGGATGATTCCACGAATGTTCGACCTCAGCTGACTTATTCACATTTATTGGAATGTACTAGGGTACCTTGGGAGTCATTGACATCATTGGTGATTTCCCTCACACTAGTTAACGGTTTACCTCAATGACTGGTAATCAAGTGGTTTCTACCATGTTCAACATCGAAACATCTATTCACATGGGTAAGATTTGTACTACATTGGGATTGGGACGAAGACCCTGTGTTGAGCATTCACTCTATTATTTGTTATTCCTAGGCTGTGAAGGAAGTCATTTGAGCATGTTGATATATATGATGTCACATAGATCCACGTTGTATTGGTATGTGGCTATGTTTTATAATCTTGTAGCTCCACTGTGTATTTTTCATGGCTACGATCAATTCATGTCATATAGGTATGGATCCACCTTGTATCTCTGGTGGCCATAGACTTAGTCAATATCATCATGGATCCACAGTGTATTTATTGGCGACCACACTTTGAGTCACTTATAGTCTGAGCATAGGTATGTCTGCCTCGGAAATGGAACACATATTAACATTGTTTTATGGTTGTCTGCAGTTTCGACCAGGTTCCCCAACTCCATACCCTTGCTTCAAAGAATCTACAAAGTGTTTCGTCAATCAACTTTCATTTTTTGACTTCACACTTTGGGGGGAAATATGTTACACATCAAAATTCCTCGCTTCGATAATGTCACATTCTCATTGTCGCAAGTGTCGTAAGTGTCGCACTTTTGTCACATTCTCATTCTGTAAGCATCACATCGTGAACGACACCATGAAAACACTTGATACAACCCTGAAAACATGTTAGAATAAAAAGGCCCATCATTTGATAGTCGGAACAAGTGTTTTTCTATGAGAATTGTTCATCTTGGAAACTTTTGGGAAGATCAGCACTCCCCTGCTCATATACAAGGAGAGCTAGCACTCCTTTCCCATATCACAGGGAGTGTTGTAGTGCTCTATTGCCCATTGTAAGGGAGTGTTGAATTGGTTGAGAAAATCTTGGAAGAAATATGTTTTTCTTCTAAAGACAGCTATGGATGGATCAAGTTGGTTTGGCTCGAATCTAACCCCTAGGATGCATCTAAGGGAGATATCACAACTGATGGATCCATATCTTAAACTAATCCCAAATATGACCAAGGTGGTTCATCCTCTCAAAGCCTATAAATGGAGGCATTCTCCTAGTGAACAGGGGAAATTAATAATCAACAAAGCATTGTTATTCTGATTGCAAATATTTCGAGCAAGGGTTGGACGGGGAGGACATGGAGAGGTTGCTACAGCATCATCTGAAGATTGTAAGTGTCTCTTTAAATTTCTCATTAATATACTTGGCCTATTTCCTTCTAGTATGTGTTTACATGTACTTGTCTATGCTTGTTTTAATTTTCATAGAAAGAGATATTTTGTCTAATCCATTAGAGTAGGAGATAGTTGTTTGTGTCTTATTATCCATTGCAGGTATTGTTCGGAACTCATAGATCGGAGTAGCTTGGAAAACATTCGAAAGTGAGGTACATCATACTATCCCTCCTTCTCTCTTTTTCAATGGATAATATTAATCTATAGGAATGGTAGTGTCCAATGGTAGTTTTTTGTCTGGGTAGAGGGGTATGTACTCCAAGGGAAAATTCACCTGTGCATAGGGGAATTATTCTGTAACACCATCTACCCCATGACACTACAAAGAAATAACTTGATATCGAACAAGAAGAATTCAATATGGAAACTTTGTCCCAATTCCAAAAGTTATGTCAATAAGAGAAAGATTTTTGCAGTGCCAAAGAACAGGAGAAGACCAAAAAGGAAGAACAACTTGAGCAAAAAAGGATCCAAGCGGAGCAAGATTTTCAAAGAAGAGAGGATGAGGAAAATATCAAAATAGAACGTGAACACATGACACATCAGGTCGCTCTGTAGAAGAATAAATAAGAAGAAGCTAAAACGTTAGCGTAGGATGAGGAAGCCAAGAGGCTAGTTGATGACACACAAGGCTGATCATGTGAATTTGAATCATGAAGACTGATCCTCAAGGCTGTTACACATTTTGGTTCACACTGCTGATGAATATCATTTAACAGATTTTGTAACAGATCTTGTATATCATATGAATAGCTTGGGAATCTTCGATTCTCAAAGCTGTTATGAGTCTGTTTTCAACTAAATGACTATGTCTTTAAATAGTAGAGCCTTTGTAATCATTGGATATGGGAGATTAGCTGTGGAACAGAGAGTGAAGAAAAAATCATATTGTATCTGAACCCTTTTTGCAAATTAATAAATAAGTGAATTGAGTTTCCTTAAACTATTGTAGCCTATCTTCGAGTGGATTCAGTGAGAAGTAAAGGGCCCACCTTCCTCATAGACTCCCCTCTGTTTTTCTATTCTAGATTAACTGCTTTACTTTGGATAATTGATCTGTTTAGAATTTCTAGCATATATCTGTTGTTACAGTTAGTTCCTTTCTGTTAAATGCGCATTAGTGTGTCTCATGAGAATTAGAGTAAATTGTTGGATACTGCTAGAGAATTACTTTCCCTTCTGCATTAGATTTAATATCTGGAAACAAAAGTGTGAATTCCTTTTTTGTAGTTAAGTAGGTTTTCCTTTCAGCAAATAGCACAGAGTTTCTTTCTGCAAGAGTAAAATAGAAAGTTAGAATAGATTAGATATTCCAGGATTCTTATACACCTATCAGTTCAGGATTTCAATTACGCAAGTGTGATTTCAATTATGTAGAAGCTCCAGCTATGTCAACAACCTATGTTAGTGTTCAACCTTTTAGATTAGTTTCTTACTGCAATTTGATTAATGTTGCTTTCATAATCTAGCATAGACTGTGCACAATTATCTTGCAATAACAAAACTTCCCTGAGTTTGACAATTTATATTGAATAACTTGACTGTCTATTTATTTAGACAATTAAAGTTCCCAACAGCTGGAAAGGACTACATGTATCTCAAAGACAGAGCTAGTAGAAAATTCACCTTAACCATCTCATTTTGCAAATAACAGATGTCCTCCTCTCCCACTCGCTCAGGGCATTCTGCCGAAATAAAATCAACTATATCAAATGAGTGCACAGTAGGAGAGGGTATGCAAATAACTTTGTTGGGGCTATGGACGCTTGCTATAAATGGAGCAAGGTTTGTGACGTTAGGGTGACTCTGTCGGGGCTATGTATTCTCACTGGCAGCGGAGAAACACCACAACAAGTGAATAAGGATAACTAAATGGCCTAGGGCCAATGAATGCTTTACTTGAGTCTTTTCAAAGGAGTAATTAGTCAGGGTTACAGGGAATGAATGTGGAATAAAGGTTGAAAAACCCCATAGGCAGGCCCGGATGCATCAACCAGAGAATTTCAAATGCAAGGATAAAAGAGGCTCCGATAAAAAACCAATTAATTTCTTAACTAGATTTTGCATCAGCTGAGCCAAGGTAGGAACATAGATTCTGATTTTTCCCAGTAATTCACCATTTGTTGAGCACTCAACACACCCTAAAAAATCCTTTGTCAATTTTTTACTTTTTTGGGTACCACTTAATCTTCTGCACTTTCTGATTCGATTTATTTTTTTGAAAAAATGTTTTGTCTTTGCTTATTTCAATGATTCTCGTCACCTATTCAGGTTTTCTTGAACTTATGAAACTTCATGACTAAAAAGACCTTAAACACCTGAATAAAGAATCGAAATCCAAACACTTCACTGAACGTGATCAGGGTCGGCATCGAAAGGAATTCAAAGAAGAAAAAGAACCACTCAAAAAAATTCAGTCATCGAGCATCGATCTCCATCGGCATCGACAAAAGGAAGTCATGTTTGCGTCAAGTCTTGCATAAGGATATCGTCGATAGTTGATTCCCCTTCAGCATCAGTAAAATATGAGGGGGACAGACGTTAATGAAGAGCGAAAATATATTTTCTGTGGTCGATGCCCCCGACGCGTTTCATTGATATCGGGGGAAACCTAGAAGGACCATCGCCAACATTTTGAACACAATAAAATTTATCCCCGATCGCCAATCCCCGATGCATTTTTGGCATTGGGAATTTTTCAAGGGAGTTGATCCGAAAGCACTTTGATAGGTTTATCATCGATTGTCGACCCTGGATAATTTTTTGTTATCGGCAAGCGGAGGTTTGTTTTAGAATGAATAACTTAAGGAAATTCCTAACTCTGATCAATATATGAGAATTAAGTCATCGATATTCAACGCCACGTGTCTTTACCAGATTGGAGAACTGTACAGTCTAGTTTTACCCCAAGTCATTCTTAGTTCCCTAAGTCTGAGTCACACCTCCGAGTAAGTGTTGCTGCGTCAAAAATGTATTGTAAAATCGATCGGCGTCGGAACTTTTTGTCGGAGGTTATCAACGAAAAATGTTCATGGCACACCCTCAATCCCCAATCCACCAACTGAGAGAGAGACATGATGGGACATTTTAGCATTAGATACGATCGAATTTTGAGCATTTAAGGAGCTAATTAATACCAAATCACGCATTAGTTTCTACCTCATGCTCCAATCAAAACAGTCGTTTAAAATCACTGATAGACCACATGACCACCCGCGTCTCCACCCTCAACCCACAATGAATTTAAGTTATAGATATTCGGCGACAGATTTGCTAAAATTTCACTCATAACCCGAATTGAATGGTCGATGTGACACAGTAAGATCTTACATGTTTAAATTCTCTTGATTCGTTGTAAACGAAATCATTCTACGCATAAGAGAATTATGGAGCATCTAAAGGAGCAAGACAATCGACTCAAAGGATGTATCAACTCTGTGATTATCAAAATAACCAGGTTTTAACAAGATTCAAAGGTATGTATCTGAGTCTGTAAATTTTACATGGCTATAATTTATGTGTTGTTATCTATTTTTTTCTTTTACACAGTCTCTGAAATTTTATTTTAAGCTTCAGAGAAATAATTCCGCCAAGAAATCCAACCATTAGACGATTGCCAAGGGCACCGAAGCTGAAAGAACCAGAGGTAGGCGAAGGCTCTTCTCCATGGGTCGCAAAACAATTGGAATATGCCCCGAGGCCGGAACCTGTCATTAAGATAGCAATGAATACAATTTTCATCCAGCCTTTGGCCTTTGGTGATACAGAGGCAAGCACCGGGTTCAATATGGTGCTCCCACATTGGGGAGAACTCTTTAACAAGATCAGCCGGGAGGAATACCCATAATATGTCCCACATAGTGATCCAGATGTAAGGGCGCTTGACGACTAGGTGTTCCCGAACATCCAACGGTCATACCTACATATGGTGGCAAGCAGAACCCCTGTTTTTCCCTGGATAGAAGTCCTGAAGTGGCTCATCGACCACACAGACACACAGAAATGTTTAATCGACGATGAAAATGGTGGGTGTGTGGGAGTGTTCCTTCCGGTAGAAGTTCAAAAATACTACAAACTCAAAGACCCCGAGGAACGTCTAAATACATATTTCGTCGTGAAGTTCTACGAAAACCATGACCCTAGCCGAGTGATGGCCTCATGGTGGAGGGAAGACAAGAATTTTACCAACTGGAGAATTGGCTGGTATGGGATAGCTAACTTAAGGGAGTCATATGTCTATTTGATGGCTCTCATATGTTGATTATAAGGAGAGAAATATTTCTCTAGGTCTTCATACGCATGGATGCCTTTGGCATACACAGTTGCAATTGTCGGGTGCAGCTTCAACTGGGGAGCAATAATCTCCAAGCAACTGAGCATCTCTATGCAGCAGGCACAAGCACTGAAGGAAGGGGAAGAACCAATGTTTTACATGGCTTCATACTTGCTCGATGTCATGTGCACTAGAAACGTCTTCGTTGGCATGAATCTGAGTTAGCGTGTTGCAGAACTCTCGGTCCATATCTACTTCAGTGTGCTATGTGAAAACAAGTACAATATGTCCTACTCTCTCATCTGTGATGAATTCATTGCATGGATTTTTTTTTTTTTTAAGAAGGAATACCCATGGCTATCAGCAGCATCCAAAAAGATGATATCCAGGGTAGGCCATTGGTATTTGGATGATTGTACCACCTACATCAAGGTGTTCGGGGCCACCGGAGCACTACATCTCCTACCAGCTCATGTCCCAGACTGACTGGTAGTAGGATAAATATGTTATCAAACCATCTTGTAAGGCTACAATGCCACCCTGGTCAAGGACAAGAAATAGGTGTTCATACCCTATGGTTTCCATGTAGGTTTCTACTTGGTAAAGGATACCGCTTAAGCCAAACAAGAAGGGTTGAGCCAACTCGAGTTCAGATTCCCGACGGGTCTTGCAACATGCTTCACAAGTGTCGTCCTGCTGGCCATATGCCCATGACAAATTCAAAGACGAAGTCTGTAGAGAAAATGTCGAGGAATGGGATGAGGTGGTACAAAGGATGGTCGACCCGAAAATGACCAGGTTCAGGGCCATGATCCTGGATGAACAGGAGTTGACAACAGAACATTCGGATCAAGAGGCCCTTAGAGCCAAGGAAGAAATCATAAAGTCAGAGGCAACAGAGGTTTCCCTGGTGTCTCCAGTGCAGAACAGGGGATTTCCTATGACACCAGAGGCACAGGCAAGGGGATTTCTCCTGATAGAACAAGCAGAGAGAGTGATCGATCAGCTACAGGATGACCCATACCTCATAGAAATTGCAAGGGTCCCTGTCGACAACCCATTTGAAAGCCAGGCAGGTCCAAGTGGCCCAGAGTTAATACAAATTGAAGAAATCATCGGGTTAGATAACCCTAAAGTTACAACGCCACAAGCCATATCACCAGGGGACGTTTCCGCTCAGCCATATATAGCAAGAACATCAAGGAGAGAAAGTGCACCAAACCCTCTCCATGACTTAATAACAATCTATGATGATGAGGAGAGTTTGGAGGTGTCCTTGGTGACTCTGGTGTAGATCACAGAGGAAAAGGAGCCTAAGAAGGCATCTTCCCCAGCTCCCGATGCTCAAATTCAAGGCCTTCCACAGAATGACCAGGAGGTCGAAAGTGTCTTATACACTCAGCTACTTGATGTGTCAGAGACCCAAGTGGATAGTCCAAAGGACAAGCCAGGGTCAGACGAATAAAAAGAAGAATTTCCACAGCAGGAAATTGGAATCGAAACATTCGATTATCAATTAAGTACCGAGCCTACCCCTGATGATTCAATTTCAACCGGTATTTTACCTCTCGATGAGAAACAACTACAGGTTAAACCTTTGGAACACATGGAAGAGGTTCAAGGACCCAGTCTTGAACATATATACATTGTCGAGAGCCTGGGAAATATGCTTACCTGGGGAGATCAGCAAATCCCCGAACCCATGGATGAGGTTGTTGATATACAAGCCATCTCATGTGACCGGAAGAGGAAAGCTATCATGAAGAGAACCACCAAGAAGAGGAGGCTTACTTTGGATCACTCCATCCTCATCACCACAAAGGAAAAATTAATTAGCACGTAGCATGACAAGACATATGAGCTTATCGGCGCAGGGATGGAAATCACAGATGCCACACTGGATAGAGAGAAAAGGGATGAAGAGGAGTTGGTCAATGCACTGAAGGAGTTGGAACATCTACGCCATTTGGAGAAATATTATCAGGACTCCACACAGGCCACGGTGTTCTTGAGAAACAAATTCCAGGACACCTACAATAAATTAACAAATGAGCGACACCTTTTCATCGTAGGAATCGCCGATTTTCAAGAAGACACCCACATGGCACTGGTGATGTCCAAATATATGGAAATATGGTATGAAAAATCACACCAAGCAGTAGAGAGGATCGATTACATCATCTTCATTCAGTTGGGTCGAGATGTCGAAGAGCACGGAATTCAAGTAATAAGGGATAGAAGCATCGATCGCATAAAGAAATCGGTTGAATACTAGGTGAAAATGGCCCAAGAACCTCATCAAGAAATCCAAGAGAAATGGGTCGAGTGAGAAAAGAGATGGACCAAGACCAATCGAGCGATGAGAGACATCGGCCAATTCGGCACACCTGATGACTTTGTTGACTTGCATGACATAGTCAAATTACATGCCGAAGAAGACTCATTGTAGGCTGCGGAGATATCAAAGGTGGCGAACATGGTGCCAAGTCAAGTGCAGCAATTCATGGAACACCCGATCAAGGCTCGGACTGTGTTGCAGTAATTAAGTGCTAGAGTAGTCAAGTATCGGGCCTGGGCAGTTGAGATAAAGGAAATCCTTTCAGCCCCAATGGACCAAAACAGATTCATGTATGCCAACACATGCGAGGATATCTTCGTCCAATGGTCGGAGTACGAGAAGAGTCATCCACTCAAGTGAAACCATTTGATGACTCTTAAAAGATTGAGTGAACTATTGATAAGTTATCTGATTCAATATTTTTACAATTATTGTCTTTAATGATGAAAAGTAAATCGTTGTGTTAATATGTGATTGATGATTAGAGTTAAGGAAGCTATTTTTCTTGCCATCATTTATTGCATGTATGTTTTCTCCTAATAATCGTATCTCAATCAATAATTGGAACACCAGCAGGTTAATGTATTAGTACTAGGCTTGTTGTAGGTGTAAGAATCATTATCTGCATGCTTGAGCAGAAGGGTTATCCCGAACTCAACCTTCTTTAGTAGTTAAGTCCTTCCCCTTTGTTACCCAACTGGTTTATACCAACATTTATCTTGTATCGGTCCCACCTATAAGATAAAATACAAAAAGAGAACGTTTGAACTGAAGGAGGAGTTTTCACAAGAAGACATCATGTCGATCACTACGTAAATACCATTGATTAATCGGCCAGGTCGCAAGATCTAGAGAACCATTCCAACATTAAACGCTGTAGAGTTTAGATGGGCCTTGGTGGTGGGTTTGGTTCCTACTGTTGATTTAAAGGGATTTAATACCCCTCAACACCTCCCATATGACTACTATGGAGTATTATTTAAGAAACAATATGATATAGGATCTCAGGAATAGGCAAAATATTCTAGTGTAATATTGGCTTAAGCATAGAGATTTGTCATTCTTGAATTTTACCTTGACTGTGCCTACTCAAGCGAATGATCAATGGTCTTCATAATTGGCAGCTTCATAGGGAATCCATCAAAACATACATGGTGTTGTATGTTTGGTGATATTGAAGTTTCTTCTTCAACTTGTGGAGGATTTATTGTTCCTTGCAGTAGATCCATTATATGGTTGAGGTAGTAGAGGGGTCTTTGATTCCCTGGTCTACTGATAAAAAAGTTGATGTTGAGCATGCATATAGAAATGTAGTGGTTTAGTCAGGATCAAATGGGGTTTCCTTGATGAATATTTTCTAAAGGGTCATGTTATGAGCAGAGATGATGACAAAGGTTCACTACAACGTCTAGTGTTGTCTTGAGATTGGTTCCCAGAAAGGCTTTATGTATGATAATAGTTTTCATTATGTTCTTTGTTTGGGAAAGTCTTTCCAACATAATTCATTATAGCAGGTGGGGATCATTATTATTTAGTACAGTGTTTCAATTACTTCTACTCCATCTTCTATACCAAATCAAGCTTGAAATGTTGGAACACATTTTGTTGGCGTTGAATTACCAACATTATTGTGTGGAGGAGACCATGATGGAACGTTTGGATTTGATTGTAGTGGACTGCCTTCAAGGAGATATAGATTTCATTAATGTTCGAGATGAAGTTAGGCATTGCATAGATGCCAATCTCTTTACTTCTCTCACATGTGATTTGGCTATTGAGGATCAAACTAATTATCCTGAGGAACTTGTAAAGGAATAGGCACATGTGCATCATCAACTGGTCCAAATTCGAAGGGAAGAAATGGTGAATGTTGTATTATGCCAAAATTATGTGAATACCAATGCAGGCTCGACAAATTGGAAGCAGAAAGACATTTGGAAGCACAAGATTGAAAATATGACATGCAGATTTTCCTTGCCATCAGAAGCACAATTGAACGCATGTTTTGCATGCTTTGGGAAATTAGATATTTCAGGAACCAGAATTTATTTTCATACATGTTGTGTTCAAGCAGTTTTTAAGTGTTCTTACAATACATGAGAAGCTTATAAATATGCAACTATAAATAGATTGTTTGTTCAAGATAATGTGAAGTTTAGGCTCAAGCAAGTCTGACAACTAAAGGAGGAATAACAATGCTAAAGAACATACATGTGTAACCTTTCTATTAGAGAAGGAACTTATATCTGACCTACATGATGAGAAGAATGGCTTCTCTCAAATTGAAAATTCTAGTGATTTCATGTGATTTGTAGGTTTAATTCAAATCAACAATAGTGCAGTAGCTCTTAATATTCTAGATGTTTCACAATCAAATGTTATACCTTATGAGAGCCTCCTAGGACATTTTGATATTAATGGATCAAGTGTACAAAAACCATGGATTTTAATTGTGCTTTAGTTTCTTTGAAATTTATGGAGGCGAGCTTTATGATCTATGGAATGAAAGAAGAAATATTTCCATGAGAGAAGGTGGCAAACAACAAATTTGTATTGTGGTCATGATCAATTGCCTATTTCATTTGGAAAGAGGACATGCCAATCCTCAGGCGTGGGGGGTATGTTGGGTCTCCAATTTGACATCCTTCTCACTGCCAAATTCATTCCATTGTGCTCATCCTTTCACCCATTCATTATTGCTTTCACCATAATTCTTCGTAAATAAGCCATGATGAATTTATAAGCATCAAGTGGTTAATTGTCATATATTTTCTTTTCTTTTGATGAATTAATTAGGATTATGGTTGGTTTTCTAATGACGGTTTATGAAGTGTGATTCCTATAGCCACAATTTAGTTCAGTAGTTCACTTCTGGTACCCAACATAATTCGTTGGCATACTTCCACATCTCCAACTAGAATTCTACCACAAGGGTTTTGAAGCCAAGTGTCTTAATATGGTTCTATGTTCATCATATCGCACCTAGGTCACACATGTGATCCTCCAGCTCATGATCAAATCTCTGGTAAAAATTAACAACAGTTTTCATACAACAATATTTAAACGTGATTTCTGGGAAAATGAAGATGAATATCAAAATTATGGAGCATGGGTTTTTTGTAGATCCTAATTTGAGTAAGATGCAAGCATATTTCTCAGAAAGTGAAAGATGGAGGAGATAGGAGCGATTCTCTAAACTGGGTTTTCCTAGATTTCTTGTTGTAGCCGAATTTTAAAAAAAATTGTGTGTCAAATAGATGTGCCCAGCTCAACGTTTAAGACTATTCCCAAGTATATTAAGTTATGGGAATGGAATGAAGAAAAAATTTGGATTCCTTATGTTGAAACTAAAAACCAATTTCATTATGGCATAACCACAATTTGTTATTTTTTATATATCAGTTGGTTTTGGACAGGGGTGTGGTTATACAAACCTCAGGTATAAATATGTATGCATTTGAATGATGAGGGGGGTTGGTTAATACATAATCATTGTGTAATTGAGATTTCCCTTTATACATCAAATTTTTTGTTCTTTGTGATAATATAATGTTACTTTGGTGTTGGATGAATTATCTCTTGTGTTTTAAATTGTGAGCGTTCCATAGAAATGTGCTCTCACCTGGGACGGCCCCTCGAGCAGGCATGCATTTGCTCTATTTTATGTAAGTTAGATTGTGTTCAGATTGCTTATATTCTAGACTATGTGTGTGTGTTGTTTTATTACTGACATTTCCAGATCTGTCTTGGGTATAAGAATTTACAGTTCAATAAGGGAGTGATGTGTTGTTAATAGTAATCTCTTTATTCAAAGCATTGTTAAATTTGAGATCTCAAGCATAGTATTATTTTCTTAGTTTATGAATGGTTGATAGAGCTACAGGAAATATGATATACTCATAATTATTCATTGTCGAAAGTAACCACACTACAGACAAATCCGGGAACATTGTGCAATTAAAAGAGAAGAATGAAAGACCGAGTTTGGTGCCTTGATATTTGTGGTAGAGACAATCAAATAACTTATTTTGATCATGTAATAGTCTAATAGTTTTCTATTTGAGCACTATAGAACCAAGACACTGAAGATTAGGGATCTAATCTGCTACTCACACATAACCACGGGAACATTTAATTAATGAAATAATGTGGTTCAATACCCAATAGCAACTAGGCAATCTTGCAATCCACTGAAACTATGTGATTTATTTTACTTTCCTATGATTTCAGTGT
>SNQJ01S0044610.1:108345-124257 GCA_010110895.2 Picea sitchensis | reverse complement strand
TTCCAACAATGCATCATATACCAATGGAACCACATCAATCCATCTTCATCATGTATCAATGACAACTCATTGATCCATTATCATCTATGCATTCTCATCAAGGACAATACATATTATATTACATCAATCATCAATAAATCAATACTTTGACATCAATCAATCACTTGACATCAATCAATGACATCAATCAATCAAACCATTGGCATCAATGACAACATGATCCAACAGTGTTTGAGTTGTATATTCTTACATCAATATAGGTGATCATGATACCATAGCAAATCATTCTTCCAAACAAATTTATCTAATGCATTGGGGTCCTCTTGTAATTGTTGAATGATCTTGCATACATTTTGATCTTACTTCCATTCTGCATGTGCTTCTTCCACCCAATCAGATATGGAATAGAAACAACACATAGTGAATCCTTTGTGTCTTCTTCTTTCCTTGAAAGTGCATCTACCACAATATTATGTTTTCCTTTCTTGTAGATAATTTCAAATTCATCACCTATCATATATGTAACCCGTTTTTGTTTCTCTTTTGAAGACAATCATTGCTCCAAGAATATTTCAAACTATCATGATTTGTTTTACTTTGAAGAGCCTTCCTATCAAGTAAGGGCTCCATTTCTTAATTGCACGTAGTATGGCCAACATTTCTTTTTCATAAATGGGTTTGTATAAGTTTTTTCCTTTAATTTGGATGATTCCAAAGGAAAGGGGCCTTCCTTATTGCATTAAAAACACACCAATGCCATGTCCTGATGAATCACACTCCATAATAAAAAAAAAAATTGTGAATTCAAGTGTGGCTAGCACAGGAGTTACACACATAGCCTCCTTAATTTTTTCAAAAGATCTTCTTGAGTCCAAGAAAATGATTCATTTTTTAACAATGGTGTTAGAGGTGCCACTATTTGACCATAGTTTTTGACAAAATTGCGGTAATATCCTATCATGATTAAGAATCCTCTAAGTTTATTCAAGGTTTTGGGAACTGCCCATTCCCTCATAGATTTGATTTTGTTAGGGTCCACTTTTACACCTTCATGAGATAAAATATGACCCAAATATTCCACATCTTGAGCCCCAAAGACACACTTGGAAAGATTTGCATAAAGTTATTTCTCTTCCAAAAATTATAATGCTCTGTCAACATGTTGTATATACTCTTCCCAAGATTTGTTATAGATTAGTATGTCATCAAAAAATACTAACACATTTTTCTAAGGAAGGGTTTGAAAATATAATTCATCAAGCTTTAAAATGTTGTTGGTGCATTAGTAAGTCTGAATGGCATAACCAAAAAATCATAATGACCTTCATGTGTTCTAAAGGTTTTTTTGGGAATGTACTCCTCCCTCATTACAATTTAATGATATCCCAAACAAAGATCCAACTTAGTAAAGAAAATTGCTCCATGCAATTCATCTAATAATTCATCAATGACAAGAATAGAAAACTTGTATTTGATGGTTATTTTGTTGAGTTGTCTATAATCTAGACACATACACCATGAACCATCCTTCTTCATAACCATCACTACTAGTGAAGAAAAGGAAATTTTGTAGCATCCCCATTTTTAATCCTTAGATTAGCGATATGTAATGTAAATATGATATATGGTCATGGGCCAAGTGATGTAATATGTAAAATTTGTATATCATGATAATAAAATAAAATATGATGACAGTTGTAGATGGACACGGATATAGGCATGGGGGTTGAGTTTTACACAAGAGAGGAGGGGTCTAAAAGGGGGTTTTATTAATAAATCTTAAATCCCAAAAAAATTCCTAAATTATTATTTTGAGTGACCCTTCTATATTTTATGTTGAGTGTTCTAGAGCCCAATCATTGAATGCATGTAAGAGGGTGGGTGTGAGGAGTCACATCCCATAGTTATTGGGAGCATGGGGATGAAGTACAATCAACATTGGGGAGAGTGAGAATCAACTAGCTTGGGGGAAAAGGAAATTAGTATGGGAAAAGAGTGCAGATTTTACAGGCATGTTTTTCTCTCTCCTCCACACATGTGACTCAGTTAATTGGTGTGCATTGACATCGGACTTAGACTAGGTGCCAGATTACTCCAGTTTTTGTTAGTGAGTGCCTACATCACTCTAGATCACTGGCTATGGCGCGTTCTCTTATCCATGCAGCTATCTATGGAACATTCACTTATTATTAGGGATTATTCATGTATTTATTACTCACTCATGTAATACAATTAACACATTCATTCTCAAATATTTCTCTCATTCTTTCTTCTTTCTCTTTGGTTCTTTTTGCATGCTTTGTGTGAATTTATCTAGCTATGTTTTCTATGAATTTCACATGGTATCAAAGCCTTGGGTTGCTAGGAAGAAGGTGCATTAGCACTTTATTTGCAAGTTCAGGAGAATAATGCAATTATTTCAAACGGAAGCCAAATATTCTACATCATCTTATAAGTAGAGGCTTGTACCGAATAACAATGGCTATAGAGGTTGATCCAACAAGAGTAATCAAGAAAAATAGGTATTTCAACCACTTGGATGAATCTTATGGTCTTATTTGTATGTCAATATATCCTGAGCTATTGTTTCATATTGATGCTTATACTACTCCAAATGGGATTTGGACCACACTGGAAGGTATCTTTCGAAAACAAGACGAGATGAGAGGCCACATGCTCGAGGTAGAGTTGAATTCATTGGATCCATGAACCTTTGATAATATCCAAGAATTCTTCACAAAGTTCAAGTCCCTTCTTCTTCAGCTAAAGGAAAGTGGTGTTGACAAATCTAAGTAAGAAAAGCAGTTGGTTCTTGCATTTTTTTTAAAACTAGTTCTAGAGTATGCAGTCTTTGTCTCAACATTCCATACAGTGAATATCACATCAACAGTAGCTTGGGCCATGCCATCACTAGATCAGTTCATTGAGTCCCTAATGCATGATCAAGATAAGCTCATCAATATGGGATTAATCAAGGATTCCAAGGCCTGTGCACTTGTTGTGTATGAGAGCAGCAGCACATCCAATCTGAAGTCCAAGTAGAAAGGAAAGGGAAAGGCACATTCTGAGTAGGAGAAGGAATGAAATTATAATCCCCTCTATGAATCATCAGGTTCCAAAGGTGGAAAGGTAAATAAAGGGAAGACAAAATGTGGTTACTGCAATCGTGTATATCATCTTGAATCGGCACACATGAAGAAGACAATAGAATTCATGGCACATACACTTCAACAGTACAATATTGGGGACTGCATTCCTAAGAATGCCAATAAGAAACCAAGAGTTCCAGTGCTAACAACACAAGGTAATTTTCATGCTTTGATTGCTATTCATTCTTCTCCTAATGCATGGATTTTGGATTCAAGGGCATCCCATCACATGGCAACCACAAAATATTTCTTATCATATTTAACTACTAGCATGGGTCCTCCCATTCTCATGGGTGATGATACTCTAGTAGAGGTCACTGTGTAGGGGAGATTAGTGCTCCAACATGGAAGTTTTGAGAACATATTGCATGTTCTGAAACTCTCTGTCAATATACTCTCTATCTATCAAATAGCACAATTAGGCATAGGAAAAAGGGTAGAATTCACACCAGATTTCATCACCATATATGATATGCATGACAACTCCAAGATTGTTGTTGGTGAGGTAAATCACCAGTCTCTATTGTGTACATTCTCCAAGTTTATTGCTAAATATAATTCATCATTGCTACTAATTCATTCTGACGATGATAGTATACTCTAGCACGAGATATGTGTTCATATAAATTTGAAGCACATGCAACAACTCAATAAATAGGGAATGGTCAAAGGCTTACTGGAAATGCATACATCTCAGGAGCCACATGCAGAGACTTTTGCACATCCTCTTACACCAGACATCCGAGATGAAGAGTCCACACATTCATATCAGACCTCATATCTAAGTTATGAATCATATTCAATAGATTATGAGCATACATATGATGGGCCACAAAAAATGCCCAAGTGGGAGCAATCCACCCTACAGGCAGCATGTGAATTTGTGGGAGATCCATCAGATCAGAGGAGGATGAGATCCCTATTTGAGGAGCCTTCTCATGCACTTAAAACTATCAAACTAGTGATTCCCTCACATTTCTATATGGTTCTGGCTTCAAACCCATAGACCTATGTGGAAGCTACAGGGAATCTCCTCAAGAACTAGACTTGGGATCCGGTTCCGCTTCCTTCAAGCAGGAATTTTATCAGGTGTAGATGGGTCTACAGGACCAAGAGGAGAGTAGACGAACAGGTGAGAAGGTACAAGGTAAGGTTGGTTGTCAAACGACTTCATCAGATCCATAAAAACTTCTACATCTTCAACAAAATCTTCATTGATCATAACCTTGCACATTTGCGAGGTCTCCTTGGAGTCAAGGACACGGTTTCTTAGCAATTTTATTTATTTCCTTATTCATTTTTTATGCATTTTACTTTGAGGGGGGGATTCCCATGATGTTTTCCCTCTTTCCTCTCTTTTTCAATGTTCATTCATTTAGATGCATTGTAAAATGGGTACCTAACATGGCCTTGTAGTTGGGACTTTACTCCATAGTCATGTTCAGGGGGGGTGTTGGAGATATTACACACTCACCTCACTTACCTAGTGATTATTAATTTTTTTTTACTAAGTTTTCTAGTCACTGTGAGGGTCTCCTATTTTTTAGGATTTTTCCTAAAAAATAGGGATCCTCCTGAAAAATAGGGGCGCTCTTCCTCTTCAGTTTGACTTTAGTTTGACTTTAGTTAGGAGTTCAGTTAACTAGTGGAGGAAAAATCATACATGCAATAGTTTATTTTATCATCAAGAGGGAACATATCTCATGCATGAGGTTAGAAGGGCACATATCATGTGCATGCATGATTTTCTCTCTCCTCCACACATATGTCTCAATTAATTGAGGTTTTCATTGACAATGGACTTAGACTAGGTGACAGATAACTCTGGTTTCTGTCAATGAGTGTCTACATCACTCTAGATCACTGACTATGGTGCAATCCCTTATCCATGCAACTAGCTATGGTGCATTCACCTATTATTAGGTATTATTCATGTATTTATTACTAACTCATGTAATACAATTAACATATTCATTCTCAATTATTTCTCTCTTTCTTATTTATTTCTCTCTAGTTCTTTTTTGCAAGCTTTGTGTGAATTTCTCTAACTAGGTTCTCTATGAATTTCACAACTGGGATATTTGCATTGATGCATAGTGGTTGTTTTATTATTATATTTTCCCCCTTTCCACTTCTTCTTCCCCTCCTTAGAATATTCTTGGTGCTCTTTCTACTTATAACTACTTGACTTCCCCTTCTTTTGGCATATGTTTTCTAGGTAGTGTGATTGTACACACACCTCATCCATTGTACTTAGCTTTAAGAGAATCACCTACTTTTATATATGATTATGTAAACACCCTAGATACTTGAGGAGTACATCTAGGTTCTTGGGAGAGATACCCAGCACGATGGCCACATTTTTAAACTCGGTGATGTACTCTTGTACACTTTGCCCCTGCATTTGCATGAAGTAATTCCAACGGATCCATCAGTGCTCTACATACCCAATAGGATAGAATTGGGAATTAATGAGGGTTTTGAAATCATCCCACTTAGTTACTAGTGGATCACCCTCCAACCTAAGTGTCTTCGTGTGACTTTCCCACCAGGTTAAATCATGGCCCTCTAAATCTAGCAAATGATATATTTTTCTCCTCATCTATATGATGAACATTGAAATAAACTTCTAGTTTTTGCAACCAATAAGTTATTTTTAGTGCATCGATATCACCTTGGTTTGGATTTATGTCCACTTTTTCTTCCAACTTGAATAGGGACTGTGAAGGGTTTATGGAACTGTAACTCGATTACTCTTTCTAGAGTTCTTTCCATAACTCCTTTTTTGGGTCTTTATTATCTCCCAATTTCCTGTCCGATATGATATCTAAGTTTGAGCCTCCAACTTCTGTAAATGATATGAGCTTTCTTTCTAGAGCCACTATGAAGAGGGACATATTGCGAGATATGTCAGTGACTTTCTCTTCCAGCCTCACAAATCTCTCCTATGTTGGATCTCAAAGTTTTTTATGAGCAGACTTGTCGACCATGGATAGGGTTCTGTGAATTTCTTAAATTGATTCCTGGATCCTTGCAAATTCCAAAAATACTCCAAGAAAACCTTCTTTAACACAAATATGATATATAAACTTCCATGGATATTCCACTAGAATAGTTCGTCATGACATATCTGATAAATAAAAACTAAAATCAATGAAGGTTAAATTCATTTATATTCCATAATATTTAATTATTGATTTTCTACTTATGCATGAAATAGATAAAATGCAGAAAATAGAGAACAATAAAATACAATCACAAACCATACACAAAATAAGATAAAGATTTTATCTTGGAAACCCTTATGGGAGAAAACCCAGCTAGAAGGTGAGGCTACCCTGCTCTCTTTTCTCTGGTATGGAAATAATGCAAGTATAAAAGAGAAGGAACTCTCTATGGAGTTACCTAAGACATATGTCATGTTAGGTTTCTATAGAACATAAACCCCCTCTATTATTCTCTCTAATTTCCTATTCCTGGTTCTTTCACTCTGTTATGGAACAAAATACAATAATGTAGAATGGGACCCCTTCTCCTCTTAGTGGCACGGTATTTAACATAGATTGATAGCCATCTAGGGGTAGGGTTTTGACTTCCTCAACCCTCAATTGTGATAGGGTTTTGGAACTTCCCCTTATGCGTGAGTAATGGGGGTTTTCTCATACCATGGTGGTCAACATGGTAGGTCAACTTGCGAGAGGCATAAATTTTGCATACAAGGTCTGATTGATACGATTTTTGCACCATTGGAAAGGTATTGATGTGTATAATAGTGTTTCATGGTCCTAGTTATTCTAGGAATGTTTTGACCCCAAAAAATGTCGTTTGATGCCTCAAAAATTATTCTAGAAGGTTTCAAACCCCAATTTTCCAAATTGGGACCTGCCATTAAAATGACCCTGCAAGCTTATTCCTACAATTTATTCCACTTTCAAAACATCAAGATAGATGAAAAATAATATAATTATCCAATCTAGACCAATCATAAATACAACATCAGCAATGTTACCCCCCCCCCCAACCTAGGTGTAACTGTAGGAAATCATGTCTCATGTCCCACAATGAAGACAATGATCATGTTGATGATGACGATTAGCATGTCCACCATAGCATCCTAGCAGTCCCCCTCAAATTGCCTCTTCTACTTAATATCGATCAAACTCATCACATTTAGTCACCCATTGTACGAGAGATGGTAAGCTAATGTCACCATGAGGTATGTTAAGTCCTTTTTTCATATGAGGTATCGGACTTAATATACTAGGCATGTAAATTAGGATCATTGGTTGAAGTTGGATAATGGATCATACGCCCAAGAAGTTGTGTTTGTTTCCTTGTTTCACCCTGACGGCCAACATATGTGCCCTAGTCTCGTGTTGTCACCCCCAAGGAAACGGGGTACTATTGGGGGGCCTCACAAGGGTAACATTATGTTTCCGTACCATACTTAACACTTACCATCCTGGATCCTGTCGCAGTGTACTAAAATTAGGTAATGGATCATGGTTCATTCTCTCATGAGAAGAGGGGATAAAGTCCCATAGGTTGATTGCAGCTACTAACAAAAGAATAATAAATAAATAATATTGCTAAATAAATAAAGATAAAATAGGAAAGGACTCTCAAAATCTAGTTCATACTTGAGCTCTACCCTTTTCGTGTTCTCCCCAGTCCCAACCATTGATGATATAGCTTGAAACCTTATAAAGGGGACTTGAAAATATGATAAGAGGACAATAAAAAGGAAGATTAAGGGGTTGGAAAAACGTAGCACTCGGAAAGTGGTAACTCAATATCAAGCACACCCTCCATAAAGGTGTTTATAGAAGTGGATTCAGTGACACCATAAGCCATGAAGTAACCCCGATATGTACCACTATCACACTTACTCTTGAAGGGTTTTTTTCTTTCCTACTTCCCTCGGGACATATCCCTATACTTGGATATTTTCTTTCATTGTTTTGGTTGGCACACCTAATAGGGTCTAATGAAGGTTCTCCCATAATCAAACTTTCCAACTTACATAAAGTCTTGAGCTAATGTGAAATTTGAAGGGGATAATTGATGTGAACTATTTGTGTGTCTTATATCTTAAGTAACAACTTACTTTTTATGATCAAAGGAATAATCTATCTTATGAACATTGGTTTTACTTGATTTCATACTTTATTTTATTTAGATGAACCTGACATGGTACTTTGAAGGATTCCCCATGCTTTCACCTGGGACGTTGTGCCTTTATTACAGGATATGGCACATGTGATGCAAAGCATTGAGTCACCCAGTGGCTTGACACATTCAAAAATTGGCTCTTACATATTCTATACCTTTCACGATGGACAGATGGGATTTATTTTCATAGATATGGTCATGATGGCACACTTATGGGAAGGAAGCTTGTACTCTGTATAGTGCACCCACACCTTACCCATCCATTTGATGGAGTATGTTGCACTTGGTTTGGCTTGGATATCATGCACATATGTACACCCTCCTCCACTATGAACAACATTCTTCACACCTTGGACACTAGGCCCTTTTCATGATGACAACATGCTAGGGTTTTATGGAGATGTTGGGGTTTTCTTGCTACATGGACACCACATGATGATTTGAGGTGGCATGGAAATTATCCAACATTTATTGCAATTGGGATGATTACAAATGGCCTTGGAAGGCCCTTCTCCTCTAGGAGGCTTGACATCACCACATATGTGGTTTTATTATTTATATTTTCATTTATTGTTTTTGTAGATGTTATTTTGGAGGGTTCGGACCCACTTGTAACTTGAAATTATAACATTTTGTGGACAAAGTGCTATGGTTTACCTTATATAAATAAGGATAGCCCTTCAACTCATTTTCATCATCATGTTTGTCCTCACATTTGTGAGTGAGAACTCTAAAAAAAGTTCATTATCTCTCTTTGACTTCTTGGATCTAGTGTGCTACTCTTGGATGAGGATTGTTGCGGATGATTTTCACTTTCTTGGATGATGTTTTTCCGAAACTAGGGTTTCTCTTGGAATATAGACTTGAATAAGTGAGTAATTTACTTTAATTGGATAATTTTTCTCATGGTATAATTGTTAATTTTTATCTTATTGCATGTTGTTTTGTTCTAGTAAAACCCTAGGAAGGAGACATAACTCGTTCTCTCATTCAATACTTTGTTTGTCCAAGTTTGGTGAAAGAATTAAGAGACTTAGTCTCTTGCTAAGATTCAAAATCCTATGACCCAAAAGGATTCGCACCTTAGGGTTTTGATCTTAGTCATTTGATCCTTGACCTAGGTTATCTAGAAGAGAGAAAATGGAATCTAGAGCCCAAGAGCCTTTGCACCCTAGATAGCTCTCTCTTCAAGGTTTTAGTCCTGAGGCCCAAAGGATTTGCACCTTAGGGTTGGCACCACATTCTTCCTTATTATCTAAGTCTTTCTTCAAGTATTTCATGCTTGACTCCATAGCCTTGGAAAGTCAACGACACTAGTATAGAACTCTCCTTGTGGTGAAAACACTATTAAAATTAGTATTCTCTCTCCTAAAGTGATTTGACTAACCCTACAAATTCTAACCCTAGAAAACAAATGATATTTATTGCTTTTGTTATAAAATTTTACTGCAACCACTAGGGTTTACTTTAATTGTTGCATACTTACCTGAAATAGTTTCTAAAGATACTTATAATCATAGTATACAAATTGGATGTTATTGTACTTCTTGAAGGCTTAATTATCATGCTCAAATGTTATATTTTTTATTAATTTTTTCCTATTGATGTTACAAAACATTAATTATTTTTATACATTGTCTTAATGAAGTAATTTTGCAACAACAATTGGTTTATTTGTGTAACTAGTGTCTAAGAGGTAATTTATGAGTTATAGAACTTGATAATTGTCTATATTATGATTTGGATTTTTTATTGTCTCATACAGGTGAACCAACTACCTTGTTACCTTCCTTACCTCTCCTAGACCTAGACCTAACATTTAGCTGACCAATATAGAGGGTTGTACACTTGGCTAATTTTTCTACTTGATCCCTTGAGTTCACCAATGAAGCCTACCTTGTGTTGGACTTTCTTCCATCACTAAAACAAGGGAAGTATCTACTTAGGTGATAGAGGTAGAAACTTATAACTGTTACACGGATAGATATCTTATGGAGGTTTTTCACAAGTACAAATCATGTGATAACACGAAACACATACAAAATAAACACCATAAACATTAAAAAACACCATCACATGCATCCAAAATGTGTGTGTGTGTCATCATCATCATCATCAATATTACAAAATAGTGTACAAAATTCGTCCATCACTAGGGTCGTGCTCAAAAAATTGTCATATACAAAAATGGGGGTCATCCCATACATCTCATAAAGCACCTAAGGTTCCCATAACTCTAGATATCCATTAGGAGCATCTCATTCCATTGGTCCCCCTACTGATGGCCCTTCCCCAATGAGAGACGTTCCACCAACAGGTGGCCTCAAATGTCCTATCAGTGTCACACCAGCAACCACAACCTATCTAACAATTGGATGGCACTTGTGGTTCATTCCCAACACCCTCCTTGAGACCCCATTTCAAATCCCTAATTACATCTACTTGTCACGAAAATCACATCGATGGTCATCCCATGGCCCCTACATGTATATCTTTTACAACTAGTGTTGTGCCCGTTTTGTCACTTGGGTGAGAAAAACAATGTCACTTGCATGCCTATTTGGGCCTGCTAGATAAGACATAGGTTAGTGAGTGGATTAAACAATCCAAACACATGAAATAAATAAGTAAACAAACTAAAACAACTAAGGAAATAAAAACTAGAATGCATAAGAAACTTAGAACCATAAACAATCAACCAATGACCATGATTATGCCACCAATGGATAACTATATTAGTTGGCAAAACATCGTAGAGAAAAATGAAGACTTATGAGTCCCCTCTTCCTCCTTGGGAGGGCTCTTGAGTTCCCTAATGGAGATATCTTCTTACAATGGAAGAAAAATGGAAAATGATAAAGAAAATCAATGCCTATTCCCTCAATAGGTGAGTGGAATGGCCTATTGCAATGATGCTTGAATGCTCCAAGGATAAAAGAGGATTATCAAGGGAGAATTGAGGCAGCATAACAATACTATGAAGATCTTGGTTTCTTAGTGCACCCATGGCCTCCATTTATAACATTTCTTCAAGGCAAAATTTAACTGGTTTGTAGTGTGAACAAGGGGCCCTTTAGGGCACCCTTTGGTCCTTAAGCAGCCCCCCATTCAGATTTCACTCAGATTTGAAGGTCAAATCAAGTTGGGAGCTGGTCCATAAGTGGTTGGGGGGGCGACAAGAACCATAAATGTGTCGTTCATAGGAGTGCACATATTTTATCGTACACAGTCGCACATATGGCGCATTGTGCGCTCTACGGGCTTCGTTGGCCCACGCATTGTGCGTGCACTTCCTTTAGTGAGTTTGTGCATGTCAATTGTTTCCCAATTGTATATTTTTTGCCTTTTGAAATGCATTTTGGTGCTGCAGGTGAACTAATTGTTTTTGGCATTGTTGTATTTATGTAACCATTTGCATGCAATGTTGCAGATGAAATTCCATTGATAACAGATGCCCCCTGATGTGTGAGGTTAGGAGCATATGTATAGCCGAAATACATCAATGTTTCTTCTACTGAGAGTGCCATTGTAATGAAGAGTGTTGAGAGGAATTACAAGAGTGATCCATCAGAGGGAGAGGAGAAACTGTGGAACCCAAATATTTCTCTAGGGATAAAAAAATAAAATATGTATACAAACGAGGCGGGCATGCCCCATGCTCGTGTCATGTAACTCACAATGTAGGACAGTAACTGAATTTGTATGTTGATGTAGATAATTGCAGTTCCCTCCGAGGCAGTTTGATAATGACAAATGACAATTCTGAATGGTGAACATACTCTGAAAAGAGGCAAGGACGCCTGTAAGAATGGTCGATGACTCATAGGCATTGATGGTCTAAAAAATTCAGTGGTCTACGATTGGTATAAAACAATTGCAATAGTCGCGTAGTAAGGCCCACCGTAACATGATATTTTATTGAAGTCGAATGTTATGGGGGTCAACAGAATCAGAGAGCAATGATGGTTCTCTCTGTTCCATCTGAGACTCCTCATTGTAAAGGTAATGAGAGTTAAGATATTGTCACCCTGTTGGAAACTGTGTTGATGTCGACAGAAAGGGAGATGTGAATCCAAGAAGCAAAGGGATTCGTGAAATATACGGTAATAAGATCAAGGAATGATAGGGAACATGAACGAAGTCAAGGTGCGGTGAGACTCAAGACTACCCTCGGTTGGGGGTATGTTTGAAGGGTGAGTGGAAGCAACCGTAAAACTGTATCTAGTTCAGGGGGATGACTAGATATGGGGTTAAACTATGCCAAAGGCTAACAAAGTGGACAAACTCAGAGATCATGGGTGCATGGACTTGGGATACTTAGGGTTTATGAACAATGTTCGAAATGGAGAGTGGATTTCCCAACCAAGGGCGACATAGGTTGCGTTGCCAGGAAAAGAAGGTCATCAAAGGTGATGACAAAAATAAAAGTACATACTAGACACAAGGGATTTTTACAATTACCAAATAAATAAAGAATAATTTGGGATGAGTGTATAGATACAGAAATGGGTGCCCCAGTGCGAGGTGGCTTGGCCTATAAGGGCACAAGTTGCAAAGAGAACTAGCGGAGGCTGGGGGGCCCATGGGTGGGTTTCTGTTTGAGGTAAATGAATGGAGGGAAATTTGCAGATGGGAAAACTGATGGTGTATGAGATGGAGGGCTAATGATACTGTGGAGGTGCATTCAAATAGAACTTAGATGAGATAACTTGGGAGTCTATTGGGAAAGCTAGCAATGTGATGAGAAGAAGTATGTGGATTATTCTCAGAAGTGCATAAGACTATCGGGACTCCCATTCCTAGTGGGTGAAAGCAGCATGAGTGTCAAATTGTCGAGGGGAACTATGAATGGGACAAATCATGTGGGGGAGAATGCTACCGGGTGACAGTACCAAAGTGCAGTAGAGGTGACAGTACTATAGAGATGGATGTAAGGACCCTAAAGGTAAATGTCGGAGGGTGTGACTAGGAGATGCAATTGATATTCAGAGGGAATATTTACATGCCAGTGTTGAACATATACCTGAAGGGGTTGTGATGACCAAGTATCTACACATATTAAAAATCGAATACCTGACGTGAACAATATCTAATGATAAAGAACATATAACAACTATTTGATAATTTTGAACATGAGCATGCGTACCTGGACGTGATGTGAGAAAAATGCTCCCCCAGGGCCAAGTTCAGATGGTGACTTGGGGAATGTGACTGTGTAGATGGTGGGACCATGATCCCTTGGCTGAAGACGGGTCGGGAAACATATGCTCTGGGCTCCTGTAACTGAGTGTGGAAGTTTGGAAAAAGGGACTATATATGGTTAGTGGGCCCACATTGCCACCTCATTCATACCCATTGCTAGAGTGAGTGGACGAGCGTATTTGGAGGAAATTTGGACATTACAAGAGCTCGAGCCGACCGATTTGAGAGTTGCGAGAGTTAGGTTAGTGGTCCCATCCTCCTGCGTAGTATGAATTTCTTAGTTTTGGGTTAGGGGTCATACGGATGGTCGTACAAGGGTAGGTTTAGGGGTGGGTACACTAGTGTGTGGGAGAAGGAAGAATACCCACGTTGAGATGCGCGAGTATAATTCCCTCTACCATGCATAATGTGTGGTTGTGCTTGACATAAAGAAAATGTTCAGACACTATGGGTGATAAATTATGGTAGGGGGTAATATTTCCTATGGGAAATGAACCAGAGAATTGGGAGGATTTGGGGGAATATCCTCGGACAGTCTATTTATGAACCATGGAGGGGTGGGAAGTGACTCAGGTTCAGGGGAGGTGATGTTGAAAGTATCTAGAGAGGGTAGGACCAGTGGTGAATTGGTCGGATGTGGTTGAATAGGGGTTGAATGATGACCTCGGTATGCGACAATCAAAGGATACCGATATGTGAAATGAGCAAGTGAGTCACAAATAGCGCAAGGTCATCTCATCCATTCGAGGACTAAGGTAGAGACATAATGAATGTCAGTGGTGTGGGTACCCAAAATTGGTGGTGGAGAGGGCTCTTGCTGAAAGGTTTGGCATATTTTCGTTAGCGTCTGGCAAAACTGAGGTAGAGCTGGGCAATGATGAGTGTAGTGGCCATATTCTAAGCAGATGGCACAAGCGAATTTGGTTTGCAGCCCTTTACTTCCTGTAGTGGAGGATGTTGTAGTAGTACTAGATGTGCTTGGTGAAGTGGCGAGTGATGTGATTGCTCAAGGGACTTGGATCAGATTGCGTAACTCAGGAAGAGAAGGACATCTATTAATGGGGTGTCCCTTTCTTTCGCATAGTGTACAAGGAGGTTGAATTCGGGGAGGAAGTGGAGTTGTGGGATCTTTCTTCTTTCGTCTGCCCCCAGCCATGGTAGTGATGTTGGAAATTGGGGGTGAGGGTGGTGTAGCCGAAGCCTGTACTGGAATATGCATCGGGATTCCCTCTTACTGATGAGGGAGGGATGGTTGAGTAACCATGGTGGGTGGGTGTAAATATCATACAGGGATGGAAAGCACCATGTTGGGAAGGGTAAGCATCGCGGCTACCTGAAAATATTGAACTCCCGATGGGGGGTAGAAGAATGTAATTTGAGTAATGTCTTGAGGGATTGTCTCCCAAACCAGGATTTGTCCTTGGGGGAGGGGGAAATCAGCGATAAATGGTGCAGTAGGGTTCTCAAGGAATTCTTGAGGTGATATTTCTTCAACTAGTGGGATGTAGAGGTGTGGAGAGGATTCAGTGGGAGGGGTGATGTATTCAATGTTGGTCCCATTAGAATATATGACACACACTTGTGTTGAAGGGTGTATGAGAGGTGGTGCTCCATGGTATGCCCCCAGCAAGGATGGGTCCTTGAAAATTATGGGGCCAATGTCAATGAGTGAATAAGAATCGGATCTAGTGTGGACAAGAGGCAAGATGTTATCGATGTTGGCAGAATGGTTAGGCTCATAATGTGTGATTTGGTCGATGGTGATGATTTTCCCATTATGGGGGAACATCATCATTCAAAACACAGAAGAGGCCACTACCTTCATAGCGTACATGTATCTATTCCCAAACAAGATATTGTAATCGAGCGGGGTGTCGATAACCTCAATGTCGATGAGGATGGTTTTTCCCCCAAGTTCGATGGGGACATTTTGGAAGAGCCCTTCGGGGGAGGATGGTCGACCATAATAGGCTCTCAAGGTGATGGCAGATGGTACTAGCTCAGGGAGACAAGTTTCTTCCATATAGTTTTAGACATGATGCATGTGGATGCACCTTCATCGATGATACACTGATGAACTGTGATGTTCTGAATTTTCACTGGTATCTGGAAAGTTGTCAGGCTGCTAAATTGAAGATTTAAATGACCTGAAACACTAAATTGTCAAACCAGGGTTGGTAAACTTTGAGCTGATACACAGTATGTGCGGGTAAGGCTTTAGTCTCTATCTAAATGCTATCCTTAGAATAAAACACACACTTATTCCGAGAACTTGAATCTTAATGACTATCTCGAAGCTTAGCATTTCCTATTTAAGTCATCAACAGAAAACAGTCTTGTGCTCAAATGCTGGTACTGCTATTCTTATTCAAAAGTGTGGTTCCACCAG